>CABFVZ010001436.1:96566-115416 GCA_902151445.1 Timema monikensis
GGGGGGGGGGGGGGGGGACACTCTCAGTATACCCTACCGATATTCGAACCTCGATCTCCCCGTCATCGGCAGTCTAATCTACTACGAGAGTAGCGCGTTAAGCCACGTATCCACCGAGGTAGTTAAATGCGAGTTAAGGTCGATGTTTTCACAGTTTTACCACCTCTGTGGTATAGTGGTCAGAGTTCCTGGGTTCAATCACCGGCGCTTCCAGAAGTTACTGTGAATCAGTGGGTCAGGAAGAGGTCAAACCCAACTTCATGAGGACAAATGATGAGATACTTGAATAGAGAAGTAGCGGCTCCAGTCTATAAAACTGAGATTAACGCCCGAAGTGCTCACTGTCCTGCCCACATGACATCCTATACGCAAAGAAGTTGGCACTATATTTGCCAACAGATGGCGTTCGTTTGATTGTGGGGTAGTGGCATTGTTTTTTTTGTCTGTAGCAAAATACTTTCTTGGACAAAATAAATAAAATATGGACTATTTGGGTCCTTAAATAGAGAAATTTATTATGAATTGATTTAATTGAGCAATATTTTATAAATTTTATCCCAAAATTTCGACCTTGGTGGTATTGGCGTAAAGTACTCGCCTAAGGACTCGATGTTCGGGGGTTCAAACCCAGCCAGGGTCAACGAATTTTCTTGAGCGATAAGAATCCGTAGCACAACTTCCTTCGGAGGGGAAATAGATCCGTTGGTCCCATGTCGATTGTGGCTTGTAAAATAACCTTAGAATGTATGTGAGAACACCTTTACCGGCAAAATTGGATGACTCTTTCACTATCGCTCATAGAAATTCTCATGTGCTGATATAATTAGTCGGGTCAGAAAATGCACGTTAAGTATCTCAAATAAATGTCCCAAATTAAGGTAATTTATTAATAACACTGTAAGAAACACTGACCTTGACGCACCTTCCCTTCCGAACTACCTTAAACGTTCCTGACCGGTTAACCCTGAAAGGATAGGGTTTGTATCCCACCTAAGGTGGATCTTATACCTTACCTAGTGTCAAAGTTGGTGACGGAACAAAACTATTCCAAGTTCACTATAATTGCGATCCATATTATTCTAATTCTTATTATTAAATTTGTAAAATAAATAATATTAAATAAAGCTATTCTAACCCACATCGGTTATCACGCGGACTAAAACGTATGTTGAACCGTTTTGTTTTTTCGAGGTTATAATCCTATAGGTTGTAGGTGAAGGGAGTTTATTTCTTAAATAATTTACTACCCTTCCCTCCACACAAATGTGAACACATTTCCTCAGAATTCTACCTTTATCATTTAGTGTGGTAAAATATGTGCATATCACTCCCGGTTATTATGACGCGAAGTCAGAAAAAAAATAAGTTAAACGATCCATAGGGTGGCCGAGGCCGTTTTAGGTTTCTTTATGTTATTACAGTTAAATTCTGATAGGAAGAGTCTTTGAATGACAGTTATAAAAGTTACTAGATATTTCATGTGTTCATACGCCAATTCATGTGATATGCAGCTGCCACTTTTGATAGCTATTATTTTTCTAGATTTATTTGAGTTATTTAACGTGCACTTTCTCAACCTATTTAATATAACAGCAAACTATAATTTCTATGAGCGAGAGTGAAAGAGACAACCAATTTTACTGGGAAAGGTATTTCCACACACCTTTCAGGGTTCTGTTACATGCCACAATCGACACGGGACCGAAGGTTTTACTTCCCCTCCGAAGGAGGTTGTGCTACGGATTATTATCGCTCAAGAAATATCCGTTGATACTCAGCTGGGTTTGAACCCACGAACAGCGGGTCTGGAGGTGAGCACTTAACCTCAATACCACTGAGGTCAACGTTATCAATGTTTACCGTAAATAAATGTGTCTTTATTTTGTAAAAAGATCCTTCCTACTACAGTTGGACTATATCTGTGGACCAGTGGTATCCAGACTCTCAACGTGTGTGATTACTTCACGTGGGTCCCTTGTGTTAACAAATGTCGAACCGTGCGCGGGGCACTTTTAACAAGAGAAAGTGCCCCGACAGGTCTATACAGAGCCCCCACCCCCACCCCTGAGCCCCCAAGAAGGGGGAGGGGGGCTAGAGTATGTTTCAGTTTGTTCTGGTACTTAGACTAGATCGATTCACACCATATCATGAACCACACAATGCTGTATCTCGCTGGGGTGTTCTTGGTAGCGGCTGTACTTCACAGCAGTTTCGCCACTGACGTACAGGTATGTACAAAAATTTGTTTGCATCACTCCTTACGTCATATAGGGCGGGTAGTATCGGGCGTGAACAGTTAGGGACAAGCTAGGAAGAACCGTTCATAAAATACGATCGTAACTGTTTGCGTTCAACATTGATAACATTTAACTATGGTATTATTATTTGATACTATCAGAAGTAGGTCACGCGACTTGACGTATGAATACGTGAACGTTGCTTTAATAATTTTTCTGTTAGATAAGGCCACTTGTTTTGGTGTCCGCATGGTCTAACGCGCTACTCTCGCAGTGGACTAGACTGCCTAAGACGAGGAGATCGAGGTTCGAATCTTTGTCGGGTGTATTGAGGGTGGTTTTTCCTAAATGGTTTTCCACTCTCCCTTCACGCTAATGTAGGTGTACTTTATCTAAATTAAACTTATTTAATCTGTAGGCCATTAATATAATTAATACATAGGCATACAACTTGAACGGGTAGTAAGACGTGGTACTAAAGGGAAAAAATATAAAGGCCCGTCCTATGAAAATTGGATTGTATATTTAGGTTTTTCTGAGTGTAAGGATATTTCTATCCTATCTGTGTGCCTGACTAACAAGACTGCATGGACCAAAAATATTAATATGTTGTCTAGACGACACATCTTTTTTTAATTTGAGAAAAAAATCCTCATTGTTCTCAATTTATCAAAAGTGTGTTCAATTTTCTTTTTATTCTATTTTTTAAATGTCCTTAGCAAATTAATTCACTTTGATTATAACTAAAATATGCTTTAGTTTGTTCCCCGCGGCAAAATAGATAGATAACACTTAAATAAATCACTAACGATATTTCTAAGCAAGTCATGTATTTAAATTGAAAGCCGCTGTCAAAAAAGCCAAACTAACTGGCGTATGAGTACATGAAAGTGGCTGAGAGCTTCAATTAATTACATATTAAGGATACAAAAATAAAAAAAAGGAGGAAAGTTCATTTTTAACTCAAATTTAGCTAGTGCTGCCCTCTGTTAGATAATCACAGGACCTTTCTATTTAAGTTTAGATTATGGCTAAAAGAGGTCTCTGTCATACATAAATTAATTTAAAAAGAAAGTGTTTCATGGGGTCCATGTCAGGTTTGATATATAAAAGTGACTGTCCCGGAAAAATGAGTGAATTGTTACCTTCCACTTTTCCCTTGTACTCTTCATATGTGATTTTTTAAAAAAGACAGCAATTTTGAGGGAATATTTTGGGTGATTTAACTATTTAACCTTTCCAGAAGCGCCAGGTGGGGCCCTTTCTGGTGACCCGGAAACTGCGAGAGCACGAGAAGCCCCAGGACCTCACTAAGATCCCAGGAGTCCCGGGTGTAGACTACCCCATATATCACTCCGTACCCCCCACCTCGTTCCACTGCGGGAATGTGCCCTTCGCCCCTGGGATGTACGCCAACGTGGAGACTGGCTGTCAGGTAAGAAACCAACCCCTAACCCCCACCCCTACTCCCTCTCTTAACTGATATAGGATGGGGGATGAGGTTCTTATACGGCGTGCTGACTAAGGCCACATCTACGAACTCCGTAATCCGTAAGAATTGTATTCACGTCCACACAATCCGTATCCTAAATCACGTGACCTTGCCAACCAATGAGGTAGTTGGAGACTTCGTCCAATAAAACTCTTGGAAAGGAAATCGTCTAGTCCGCTTTGGTGGCCGCATGGTCTAATGCGCTACTCTCGTGTTATACTATACTGCCAAAAAAGGTTCGATCCAGGTCAGATTCACTGAGAGTGGTTTTCCACTCTCCCTACATGCAAATGCGGGATCACTTCCTCTAAATTGATCCTTAATAATCTTTAACATACTAGTGTAATTAGTACACATGTGTACAACTCGAACGGGTGGTAAGACGCGGTGCTGAAAAAAAATCATTTACACTAAAAAACAACCGCTAAACAGTCAGCTGATCAATTAAAGAAATTAAAACAACCTTTTTGAATAAATGTTCAGAATATACTTGAAATGTAGGCTAAGTACAATCACAATAATACATTATTATATGACATGATTTGAACTCCCACAGCTATAATTAGCAATGAATCCTTCCGCTGACATTTTGTCCTTTTATTTCTATGCGCGAGCATTTAACTGTGATTGGTGGGCCGTATGAACTTGCCCTTATAAAGTTAAAGTTAAATTGATACGGAGTACGGACCTGGATAAGGACTCACGGATCAGGACCCTGTAGACAGAGCAATCCGGACCATGGACTGTGGTCTACAGACCTACAGATACGGAGTCTGTAGACGAGGTTTAACTTGAGGGCGCTACTCCACCCCATAACCTCTACTCTAACCTTACCCTACCACCCTTACCACGTGAAAGATACTCCTGAGTGAAATAGGGAGAGTTTTGGGTTATTTTTGTATATTTTAAGTAGAATATTAAAAATGCAATATAGAAAAAAATACTCTATAGTTCTATATAAAACACTTTTTTCGGGAAGAAATAGTTGCATGTGTCTCTAAAACACAATCAAGAAATAATTTCAGAAAACAACAACATGGCTGTTTACCGTTCAGTCTTTGAACTGCATATATTTATTATTGTACAGTAGCTTTTGCGTAATAAATTAGTTTAACCTAGTTTATTTGGATAAAGTATTTTATTTTTATTGGTTTTGTATTTGTTGTTTGGACTTGGGACGTTTCCCGATTTTTTTTATATAGGTTTTACCTCCATTTTTGATAGCTGAAGGGGAGGGGTAAGGAAGGTTTTTTGTTTTTGGAGAGTGTGTAGTGAAGTTCAGTGTGGTATTCAGTGCGCACAGGGTGTCTGATCATAATGGGTGCACTAATTGCTAAAGAAATCGTTGTCCACGTGTGAGTCTTGTGTTACAGGCTAATTCAAGCAAAAATATTTAGTTTCTCGCTATCTTACAGGTAGAGAAAGTATTGTGATCGTCAAAATAATCGAACTCGAGATTTTTATTAATTTCGATGTTTCTTGAGCCCCCGAATCCGAAAAAGTGGTTTTTGAATTTCCGTCTATCTGTCTATACCCCCAACTAGAGCCTAAACTATTTTACCGATCAGGATAAACTTAGTATCTGGGGTTTTCATAGGTTTGCCTCGAGGGGTTTTTGGAATTGGATATCCAACCCTAAAATTAAGGGTAGTTTCTTTAAGGGTGGAAAGAAAAAAAATCGATTTAATCAAAATCGGCTTTAACGATTTTGATTAGATTTCATTTCTAAGCTTTGATCAATATTACAAACCAAATGACTACTCTAAACTTTTCGTCAAAATGACTTAAGGGTTCTGGTCTGATGCGTAATTCTAAGTTTTAAATTTATCTCCGTAAGTGTTTGAGATATGAAATTACTTATCATTGCATACATGTGGATCTATTTATAATAAACATCTTTTACTTCAAATATATTTTTAAAAAACAAAAAGTTTTCAAGTTTTACACAAATATATTTTTCTTTTAACTTCACTATGACCATAAAAAAATCTAACCCGAGATATTGATGGACGTCGACGTTTCATGACCCCCTGAACCCTAAAAAGTTGTTTTTGCAACACCGTCTGTCTGTGTGTCTGTCTAACCCTAAAATAATAGCAGTTTTACTAGAGGATAAAAAGAGAAAAATTCCATGTTCTCAAAATGGGCTATAACGATTCTGTCTCTCATTTTAGACTCAATAGTCTACCTACCTATTTTATTGGTCAAATTTTATAAAAGATAACTTTAATATCAATGCAATAGCCATAAGATGTGCATCCCCTAGTAAAATGACGAAAATTTTAACCGGAATTCAAAATTTTAATACAAAATGTTGACCCTCGGGGACCCAATACCGATATTTTTTATTGGTCCAAATATACAAATGAAGGCGTTAATTCTTTAAAAATAAAATTATTAAATTTAAAACCATGAATAAAAATGTTTTACGTATATCTAGCGCAATTTGTTCTCAGGTTTGCTAGTGTATATTATATTACGAATTTTGAGTAAATATCTCCAAGGCAAGAAAGTTCGTGCGGAGTTCCATACCATTTATTTTTGGTGAAATCCGATTTTGATTATTTCCGTTATTGAAGTGATTAATAACAAAATAACGCGAGGCTGAAAATCTGATATTTCTCCTTGTGTTATTTAATTGGTATGATTTTGTAGAGTTTTGATTATTTAGAGTTGTAGATGATAAAAAAAAAGAATATTTTCATTGGTGAAAACAGATTTCAAGTACCTAATACGGTTTTGTCATAATATTTTATTTTCTAACGCCTTTTTTTGATACATGAAGAAGAGTTTACCGTCCTCTTCCGATTGGAGGGTACTACATAACTCAGCGGGAAGGGGGCGAGTCCCACCATACCCCCTGGCGGTCACGCCACTGCATACGAATCTTTGAACTTGAGGCGGCGGCATATATCTCTGATGCTCTTGATAACAATAAATATAATCAAGGCAATACAGAGACGTATTTAATATGAAACTACCAAATTTGGATGCACTGTTAACACACCTGACCCGTAAGCTAGACTGATACTCACCCGCTGGTGGTTTCAAGACCTCTATCCAGGAAAACGCTTGTGTATTTCCACCCTCCTCACCCTGCTCCTGTATTATTAGCTTGTTCAAGTTGAGGGACAGCAGGGACTCTGATACGAAGTGTTTGTGAATGTGTGTAGGCATACCACGTGTGTCACGACGGAAGAGAAGGTGACCAAGGTGCCTCCTTCCTATGTAGCAACGGCACACTCTTCAACCAATACGAGTTCACCTGCGACTGGTGGTACAACGTCAATTGTGCCGACGCAACCTCTTACTACAAGTAAGTATAACTATGCTAATGGTTTTATGAATTAGGAAGGTCATATTTATAATAAATGTACTCGAATTTTCGTGGAAGGAGCGTGGAAAACAAGTTTTGGAAAATCACCCTCAGTACACCCAAAATGAGAATCGAAACTCAATCTCGATTGTCAGAATTATAAACTTTTCAGGTTTACAAGTACACACTACATCATTATTTAGATTACTTGTCGGTGACCTGGTGGTCTAGGGGGTAAGGTGTCAGACTTCTGTGCTGGGGGTCCGGGGTTTAATCCTCGGTCCCGGCACAGATTTATCTGATTTCCAAACCCTTACTACACCTCTGACAAGACATTTTGTGAATGTGGGGAATGCCAGGCCTCCACCGTGGTTCGGATTCCACGTTAAACTGTAGGTCCTTCAAATTTCATCTCACAATCACCCTACCATTACACATTAGCGTAAGTGCGTATAACCCGAATGGGTAGTAAGACGCGGTGATAATAATAATAGATTACTTGGATTCCTAATTTTGAAACATTTAATTCAATATAAGGTGATTACACTTATGTACTCGTATGATATAATCCATGGATTAGATATTTCCCCTTACCCAGCTTTTAATTACGTTAATCAAAGCCTAATAACTAGGAACATGACCTCTCAAAAATGAATTGTTCCAAAAGCTAACACTAATTGTTTTATGAGACCAAGATTTAGGTATAATGGAGCTAAATTCTGAAACTCATTAAATCAAAATATCATATATTTATCAAAACACAAATTTAAATCAACCTTAGATGATCTTATTTTAGTAAATTTATAATATTAATAATAAGTTCTATTGGTTTTTGTAATATATATTCACTCAATTTGTAGCCTATATCAAACGGTTTCAACATGCATATAAAAGTATACTTATAGATTATGTCTCACAATTATCTTTCATGGAAGAACACAATAATTTATCTTATCATTTACTTTGGTATTTATTACAAAATTTATTTTTTTGTTTTTATGGTGTTGAATGGATACCACTCTCACCTTGTAGCTCTGTGGAATTGTAAAATGATAATATACTTTTATAATTATGTATTTTATATATATATATATATTCTTCGTTTAATATTTAGTACACAGTTTCTTGCTTTTTGATATTTGAAACCGATTTATATACAATTACTACTTGTCATTTGTTATACTGTGTCTATTTAAAATGATAAGAAACATTTATATTTAGGTATTTTATGTATCTTTTTTNCACTAGAGGCACATTGCACCAGATTTTCTGTTCTGTCTCTAGAAAAATATTAATCTATAGTGTATTCTAGTGTTTTTTTTTCTACTTTTAACATGTCTGTATTAATGTAACTTGTATTAATATGTATATAGTTAATTAATTATTAATAAATACTATATATATATCTACCCGTGATTGGCAGTCTGGCCTACTGCGAGAGTAGCGCACCAGACCATGCAACCACCGAAGCGGGTAATTATTAAGTGTCGAGTCTGACCAGTCAATGCTACCAACTGAGGTGTTTTATCGTATACTTTCTCGACAAACAACTTACAAAATTATGTGTATAATTTTAAAAATGACTCCTAAGACACTCGAATTGAACCCAATACCTTTGGATTAGATTTTCAAAATAATTCTTAGTACAAAAATATCGCGGATAAAAGCTATCACTAATGTGTATTTATATTTGTTTAGCCTTAACCTGGATCCACTCAAGAACCCCTACGCACCGAAGCCAAAGCCCATAGAAGCTCTGCCCTATGCCATCGTGAACAACAAGAAATAAATAAGCAGCTCAATTTAAAAAATAATCAAAAATAGAAAAAAAAGGAAGTCACTGCATCAATTTCTTTCTAAAGACTATTTTTTCATTACCTTAAATGTCTAAATATTAACCGAAAAACCACATTTAGAAATAAAATAATTTATATCATTAAATGTTCATCCAAATAATGAATAGTGTCACAAATATTTAAATTAGTGCAAAGGTAAACAAAATAATTATGGAAAGAATAATTACATGGCTGCATTATACACTAGAGTCGCGACTGTCCGGCCTAAAGTGACCGCATTCAAAGGTGGATAACAGAAAAGCCGGGTGTAAATAATTTTTCAGTATGGGTCCGCCTACTATTTATTTTTATTTTCACAGAACATTTAACTTTGTTTTAATAGAGTCTGCCCATTTTATGATTACTATGTAAAATAGGAATACAGTAATTAGTGTAGGAGGACTGTACAAATTAAACAAGAATTAAATATACACTACTATATTTTGGAAATGTAAAATCGGCTACAAAGCAAGAACAAATGAAAATAAAGCGTCAAATGGAGTACATTATATAAACTCAGTAAATGTTTTATAGTGTATATGTACCGGTTTATTTTTAAACGCACTTGTTAACACCGGGCCGGATAATCGCAACTCTAGTGTTCTGAGAAATGTATAAAGTTTCATGCAATTTGAAAAAAGATGGTGCTATTTTAATCTGGGTTTCAAAAAATAGCTCAATAATAAATAGTTCAAATCCTTAAAACAAAATTTAAAAGTAAACGACGTTTGATTGGTTTTTACGATCTAACAGCAGGTTTTATAGGTTTAAAAATAATGAACTAGAGTTTATTCTTTATAATATATAGATACAACAAATATTGGGTATATACAAGTAATACTTCTTACGCAAAAGCTTCTAGTTTTTTTCATTCTAAGCTACCATGGGAATTTATGAGCTTATTTTTTTCTATTCAACTAAAGTTTTCAATCAATCATTTGCCCATAGCGCAGATAATAGCTCTCCAGGGAAATTAAATGACTACTTTATATTTTAATTGCAAATATAAATAAGTATTGTTTATGTGATTAACATTGGAAGAAATTCAAACAATACAAGTAAGAATGCAGCCACATTTTACTATTTTACATAAACAAGAACAAGAATATTGGGGGATTAAAAAGACAAATAATAAAAATATTTAAAAAAATATCGAATAAAAAATACCTTTAAATTTATCCTAAAACCCTTTATAATTCACCATAAATTTAATCAGAAAAAGATACTTATCATATTTTGCTATTGTATTATAAGAATGGATCTGGGTGTATTATTTTATTTATTATAAAATTAAAAAAATACCAAAATAATATTAACTTTATTACTTACCAATGTGTACATACTTTGTGTATGTTATAAAATAGCCTATGTATGTATGTATGTATGTATGTATGTATGTATGTATGTATGTATGTATGTATGTATGTATGTATATATGTATGTATATATGTATGTATGTATATATGTATGTATATATGTATGTATGTATGTATGTATGTGTGTATGTATGTGTGTATGTATGTATGTATGTATGTATATATGTATGTATGTATGTATATATGTATGTATGTATGTATGTATGTATATGTGTATATATGTATGTATATGTGTATATATGTATGTATGTATGTATATATGTGTGTATGTATGTGTGTGTGTATGTATGTGTGTATGTATATGTGTATATATGTATGTATGTATGTGTGTATGTATATATGTGTGTATGTATGTAAGTGTGTGTGTATGTATGTATGTATGTGTGTATGTATGTATATATGTATATATGTATATATGTATGTATGTATGTATGTATGTATATATGTATGTATGTGTGTATGTATGTATGTATGTGTGTATGTATGTATGTATGTGTGTATGTATGTATGTGTGTATGGATGTGTGTATGTGTGTATGTATGTGTGTATGGATGTGTGTATGTATGTGTGTATGTATGTATGTATATATGTGTATGTATGTATGTATATATGTATGTATGTGTGTATGTATGTATGTATGTATGTATGTGTGTATGTATGTGTGTATGTATGTGTGTATGTATATATGTATGTGTGTATGTATGTGTGTATATATGTATGTATGTATGTATTTATGTAAAGCTGTAATGCCTGAAGAGGTACACTGGAGAAATGAGGAGTGAGGTAGTTTCCTATCTTAGCCAGAAAGTATCATCGAACCTCGGTCTGCCCAGACGAGCAACTGACCCTACACTTTGACTCCATTCATCACAGGACTGGCTGTATTTTGGATGTTATTCCTAACATTGGTCTTTATCAGAGCCATAAGTGAGATTGAGACATACAAATGAAAGTAACAACTTTCTCCAGCCCATATCAGAGGAAATATTAAACACTATACTTCATGAGACATGGATCTGGACGGTTGTAAATCATATATTTCACCAGACATAAATATTGGCTGTTATAAACAATAAATCTCACCAAGCAGGGATCTGAGCCGTTGTAAACACTATCTATAATCAGACAGGTATATGGGCTGTTGTAAACACTTCATTTGACAACCACATTTCAATGACCGCATGGTTTAAATCACAATAGACTAGACTACCCAAGATGGGGAGATCAGGTATCGATCCCAGTTAAGTTCACTGAGGGCGATTTTCCTAAATGGTTTTCCACTCTCCCTCCACGCAATTGTGGGTGCACTTCCTTTAAATTAAACCTGATTATTCCTTAACATATTAGCGTCATTATTACATAGGCATATAACCCTAACGGGTAGTAAGACGTTGTGCTAAAAAAAATATTTACATATATATCTGACCAGAGATCTGATGAACTATGTTTATTTATAACACCTAAACATTGTACATACTTACAGTGCATTCACGATATTAGTTTACTTTGCTGACAGCTCAAAAAGTTACTAAAAATAATCCCTACTGTATCCCTACACCAATAGCAGACATCTGTCACTTTAGATGACTGTTATGAAAACATATGGTAATGTATCAATGTTATAGTTGACCACAGTAATTTAGGCCAATATTATTTATAATTATTTGAGTTCAGACACAACTTAGTTATCGTTTTATTTCACGTAAAAAAAATTCATAACATTTTCACAAAAGCTCTAACAAATATGAGAACAATGAATCACATCAGAATCTGCTTGAGTAACGCAGCAATTCACACGATGTATGTTAACCCATGATGCTTTGCAACGCTCACTTTAAACAGTTGATTATCAACATGTTATATTTTCTAGTGGAGACCCATATCTTTTAGATCATTCTACTGATTGATGGATTTTTACAAATTATAACGCTGTGTCGTGGCACAATCCAATACATCGACACACACGTTTTACACTAACGGGTTATTTCAACTCTCCTCACAACGGACAACGAAACTGTCTGATTGCTTCTAGCTCTACAGCGCATGCGCACTGATTTTAGATGGTTGGTTTTGAGATATTATTGGTTCTCTCGTGTCAAACATTTCAGGCAGAGCGGACAAAGTAGAGACTTTAGCGGAACAGCTCGCACCGATAAGACGGAAATCTTGTGATTGGTTTAAATCTTGTCACGTGACTACGTTTCTGTTCTGCGTTTTTTTTGTTTTTTTTTACGAACGCGTTAATCTCACTGGTATGTAACATTAAAATAGCAACCAGCTAGAGCGGCCCTTATCAGGGATTTTAAGATCGTTATACCCGAAAATACTAGTAAATCATGGTCACTTTACTATAAGGAGTAAACACTTACGTGGCCTACATCGGGTATCATTGAGTAGCGTTGTGGATATTTAAGGAACCTGGATTATTTAAGCAGTTGTTTGATATTTATTAATATCATTTTCAACAAAATGTAGAGATAAACTATCAGTTATCTCCTGTCATCTATAAAGTTAAAAATAAATACGCCTTACGCGAACATATATACTGCTAAGATTAAAGCCAAATAACCTAGATCTAATCTTTCTCTATCAAATAAAGTCATATCTTTATGGGGTCACAACAGAAAAGATTATTTTATAAGGTTTTATGTAAGTTATAATACTTTGTTTTTTAAATACAATTTACAATTAAAATATAAACTTATTTAAGTAGTAAGAACAATCGCCTACATTTTGGTGAAAACAATATTAAACACTATCAAACTACTTCTTAAATAATCTGTGATTTTTTAAACGTCTGTAACTTAACTTATGACTCTCCCATGTAAGGCGGCCGCTTCGGTCAGCGAGAAAGTATCAATCGCTGTCAGGCCACACGGTCTGTGTCATTTACTGGAAATACTTCTTTATTCTGTCTAAGCTTATACTCCCTTTAACCCCACACTCACAATCACACTATGTCATATCAATAAGATAGCGGGGAAATAAAACTACAAAACTTCTCATGTCAAGGTAAGGAGGAAAACTTTCTCATATATCTTACAATATCCTGTTGTGAGCCTATCAACAAAATACTGTATTTGTTAGAAGAGACTAAATCTAAAGTCCTTTTTCATCAAACCTAGTCTCATAGCTCCGTAAATATGATTAAAAAGTCGCTGAAACTGAGATAATGACACATTTTCTTTTCTTTTTTTTTCTATTAATAAAATCGCAAACTATACGGTTGTTAAGGAAAAAGAGCCCTGTTGGAATCTTTAGACTTTATTTTGTCGTTAGTCATATTTTGAAATAAAGCGTCATAGAATTAAATATTTCATTAGATCTGAACGTACGTTCGAAAATTTCTCGCTTATGGCTCGTCCACATCGAGTCGTGCCCGTTTGTCAGAGTCGGAGTTGTAATATCGACTGTCCACATCGAGTATTGCAATCGCAGAATTAAGTCGGAACTGTCGGAATATCTTGTCGGAAGGAGATGAACATTTTATTTATTTATTTTATTTAGCACCACGTCTTGCTATCCGTTCGGTTTATACGCTTAAACACTAATTGCGCTAATGGATTAGGAATTGGGAAGGTTGAATTCAAAGGAAGTGAGCCTGCATTTGCGTGGAGGGAAAGTGGAAAACCGTTGACGAAAACCAACCCCCAGTTCACCCGAACGAGATTTGAACTTCAATCTCCTCGTCCACGGCAGTCAAGCTCAACACGAAACTAGCGCCTTAGACAACTACGCCACTGAGGTGGGTGAGATGAAAATTATCTATCTCTGGCGTTGCGACACATTTGCATTCAGCAAATCAAAAATAAATATGGTAGGACAACTAAAACAGTTTAAATGAATATTGATTTAATTTAGGATACTAGCCTAGTTCATGGAAATGTATATAAATACAAACTGCATTTTTAATTTTCTTTAAATAGTTATTTATATATATATATATATATATATATATAATATATTTTAATTATTTTAAAATATTAATATTATGTCTTTGATTATGAATACATAATCCATGCTGATGTATTTACACTGTTTGCCTCGTTTAATGTTGACTTGGCTTTTTGAAAACTAATGTAAAATGGATCTCAACGATATATACTTATTTATTATTTCAGGAATTATCCTCCTCATAAAGATATTGAAAACAGTTCTACCTATATAGTAGTAGTATAAACTGTAACCGTTTGGTATATTTATTATTTTTCTACTACTAGTGTTTACTTAATTCCTATTGGTTGAAATTGTTTGCTGTGACATTTTATCGTAAATAATCCATTTTGTAGTTAGGAACTAGACGTACCATTACCGAAGCTGCCCCCTTAACTCGGTGTTCTGCCTTAGTAGCTGTTGAGGCCGCTTGGTGACGCCACAGCTTCTAGATGGGTTTGATCAAGTAGTCTCCGGGTCAGCGGATAGATAGCGCACAAGTGTCTCTAGTCTCCACGGGTAGATGGTGCGTCGGTCGGGGGAGTGGGGGAAAAGAAAGCTATGGGATCGTGGAACAAACAAACCGCGCGTTTAAATATTCAAACATAACCGAGAGTAATAAATTATTTCTGATAATTATTACTGTCGCGGAAAAATTTTGGTTGGAGGATTTGTTTATATTGAACTGTTTTCATAATAATGTGAGTGTGTTCGTTAGAAATGTACGTTTGCAATTAGGTGGCCGTGTGGTCTAACGCACTACTTTCCTAGTAGACTAGGCTACTCACGAAGGAAAGATTGAAGTTCGAATCACATTCTCCTTCTACACAAATGTGGATACACTTCCTCTAAACATACTCTTCCTAATCCTTAAAACAAATAGCGTAATCATACCCATGAGAAGAAAATCAAACTATGTTTCTACTGGAGAAATATTTGATTAATTTGACTTTTTTTAAAATATAAAAATGGCAAAAATACTTGCCCTAACTGACGTTCCCTACATACCCACCTTGAGTTAGTTGGAGTATGTCGGAAAGCGCATGTTGGCCTCCTGATACATATTCAGTCATTCAAAAGAGGAGTTATCACACTGCAGGAGGGTTTGTAAAACCATGGGATGATAATACTATTACAGCCGTCATGAAGCTTTAAGCTTTGGTTCCCGATAGAGTCTTTGAACTTGGGTTTGTTTTGGGTTATGATGGTTGTGCTATAGTTAGTTACATAAGGATGGGTTTCTTTCTCAAACCAGAACATTTGGGTTAATGTTCTCAACATTGTCAAATGAAGTCCACTCTCGAATGCGATTGTATTTCCTCAACATTCCTTTAAATTTAACTTTGAAAATAGAGTAGGTGGACCAGATTATTTCCTTTGGCTGAAAATGCTAGAATTTTATTTACAAGAATTATTATTTCATGTTATTTTTCTCTAGTTTCAGATTATTATATCAATTTTAATATATGTAGAGTTACAGTCCAATTTTCATTATAAGAGACTTTTTAGAATAATATATTAACATTTTTTTCCCCGCTGAACATGGATGACATTCCATAATATTATTATTGCTATAAATGTGTATTTATAATATCTATCAATAGTGAAAAATTAAGATTTTATGACTTGACGTATGAAAACGTTAAAATTGTTATAGTAACTTTTCTATCCGTCAGATAAGGTTCTTACTTTGAAAGATTGGACTGTATTATTGTATTATTCGGTTAGGTGAACTGAACCTTATTTTCCTTATTGTTTTCCGCACTCCATCCACGCGTGTGTGGGTACACTTCTAATATATTCAATCCTACTGTTCCCTAGTGGTAGATAGTTTTGTTAGATATAGGACAGTTCGGACACAATTCACCCTCTTAAGCCTGGTCTACCAGGCTGGATATAATACCAGCCAAAAGCCAATATTACTATTAGTGGATATTTTAGAATGTTATTAAGAAATATACCCGCCTCGGCGGCGTAGTTGGTTAACGCGTTAGTCGTGTTGAGCTCGACTGCTGAGGACAGGGAGATTGAGGTTCGAATCTCGGTCGGGTGAACTGGGGGTAGTTTTTCCTAAATGGTTTTCCACTCTCCCTCTACGCAAATGATGGTTCACTTCCTCTAATTTGACCTTCCCAATTCCTAATCCATTAGCGTAATTAGTACTTAAAAGCGTATAACCCGAACAGGTAGTAAGACGCGGTGCTAATATTATTATTATTATTATTATTATTATTATTATTATTATTAAGAAATAAAATAAAAATAAAGAAAATTTGCAGGAGATGATGAAACAGCTGATGGAGAGAGGGAGAAATTATGGAATGAATATCAACATTGAGAAATCAAATGGGATGGTGATTTATAAAAATGAAGAACAGCTGAAAATCAAAATTGTATTTTGAAAGCATAGAGTCTACTTCACCAAGGAAATTCGGTTGAGGATCGCCATGGCTAAGGAAGCGTTCGACCAGAAGAGGTTACTGCTGACCCAACAAGTTGAGCTTTTAACTGAGGAACTGATGATGTGCTTCATTTGAAGTATTGCGTTGTATGAAACAGTAACTTGGTCTCTCAGGAATATGGAAAATAAATACTTGAAGATATTTGAAATGTGGTGCTGGAGAAGACCTGAGAAGATCAGGTGGACAGACAGGGTGACAAATGAAAAAGTTCTAAGAAGAGTGGGTGAGAAGAGATCCATTTTGGATGTGATTATTCCGTACAAAGCAAACTGGACTCGACACAACCTTAGGAGGAACTGTCATCTGCACGACGTCATAGAAGGTAAGGTTGTGGGAAAGAGGATATTAGGAAGAAGGAGGATTCAAATATTGGATGACTTGAAGGAGAGAAGAACATTCTGGGAGCTAAAGGAGTAGGTAAAGGACAGGGCGTATTAGCGGTGTAAGTTCACTGACTGTCATATTATAGAAAACCTAATAATACAAATAATATTTGATTTATTTTTTGTTGAAACTCGCGCTTGGATTTGAATAGTATATCTTAGCTAGCCGGTTGTTTATCGCACGCAGTCACGGTATTTTTGGTAATGACAGATCTATTACCACGACGATCCATCTAAGAGCCCACCACGCCCATACCACCCCGTTCTCCCTCCTCCTCTCTTGCTGAGGTAGATTATGTTAAGAAACAGCTCCCAGCACACGGTTGAAGGTCAATACACCGCCCTGGGTTCGACTCTCGGACCAGTTTCTCTAGAGTAGGTCACGCCCTAACATAGACCCCAATTCCGCTTCGTCAGGAGTCGACGCTTCACCGCGCGTATTTTGTTTCTCGTAGACGTCATCATGACTTGCTTTACAATGCAACAAAAACAAATGAACGAGTGGTCGAGTGTACAAACAGCACCGTTTGTAAAAACCTATAACACGAGAGCAATATATTATTATTTTGCACTGCGTCTTACTACCCATTCAGGTTATACGATTATGAACTAATTACACCAATGAGTTAGGGATGAGGAGGGTTGGAGTTTAGGGGAAGTGCAACTTCAGTTCACCCGACTGGGATTTGAACCCCAATCTCAAGGTCATCGTCAGTCTAGGACCTAAGTATTTTGCGAGACCGTTCAACCACTGAAGTGGGTACGATGAGGGTTATCAACGGCTTCATCTGGGAGCATGTGGATCAAAGTGTCAGTCTCATCTGGTCCAATTTGCCTGTTATGAGGATGTCTGGGATTGAATTATTGGGATTGTTTTTACTAAATGGTTTCCAACTCGACTTCTAGGCAAATGTGTATACATTTCCTCTAAAATCTCCCTTACTGTGGATATGTAGATGCACGTACTCGAATGTACGTATCTAACGGGTAGTAAGACTAATTGATAATATAAATCTTGCTTTAGTTATTAGTAAAATATTACTTGTGGAATAAGGAATCAATAATTTAATAAGTAAAGGCTTACGTATATAAGTATTTATTATTTATTACTATTATTACTACTATTATTAAAATACTGTTTACAACATAAATACACAGTTGACATGTTTGTGAGTGAGATAGAGCCTTACATGTAGGAAAGAAATGTCAGACAAGAAAACTAAACCGGCCAGGATATTTGAAAGAACAGTTGGATTTCCATACATCGAAGTCGATAGTTCCGTAATAAATTAGATATATTGAAACTTCGATGTGTGGAGAGATCTTTTTTATACATAATTTCATGTAGTCTATTATATTTAGAAATATTTTCTAATCAACGCACTCATTACAAGTAAATACAAGGCCGTAGCTGGGGGGAGGGGGTGGTTTGGGGGTTCAAACCCCCCCGAGAAATTGTATGAACAAAATATATATGGCTTTATTTATGGTTAAAACCATATCGAAATTAAGATACAAATACAAATTAGGGGCTGTGTTACCATAATAAGCACTTCAGAGAGCTTTTAGAGGTGTTAAATAATTAGCAATTTTCCTAGCCTTCGGCATTTTGGGGGTTATTTTACCACTAAAAAACACTTCATATAGCTTCAAAAAGTGTTTAATATTTATAAATTTTCCATACCTTCGGCTGCTGGGGGGTTATTTTGCCATGAAATAAAAACACTTCAGAGAGCGTCTAGAACTGTTTATCATTTAACATTTTTTTCTAGCTTCCAGCAATTGGGGGATATGGTGTGCCCAACAAACCCCCCCC
>CABFVZ010001436.1:117127-136582 GCA_902151445.1 Timema monikensis
CCATGCTCATGACAGATATTCAACAATTGTTGAGATTAGCATGTGTAGAAAACTAAACTCTATGATTCTATAGAAGAAATATTTGATTTATTTGGCCAAAAAATTTTTGTTCTATAAAAACTGCAAAATTAATGCACTAAACTTGCGCTCATTAGCACCCCGCCTTAATGAGGTAGCGTTCAGAACCTCTCTGCTACCAGCCAGAGAGTTACCAGCTCGAGAGCTATCAGTAGCTCCTGAGGGTTCAACTTACAGGGTTTATATAGCCCTCTTGTTTGTTTCTAGAATTTCCATCCCACGTAGTACAAGAGGTGTTACCGTGGACTTTTGGAACCTCACGGAACAACATGTGACCCTGTTAGTTTCCAATGTTTACTCTTAATGGACCTATCTGCGCACTTTGATTAGGGGCTGTATCTCCCGTCACGTAGCCCCAAAAATAGCTATAGTCTATAGTAACTTAACTTTGTTACTACCTATACCCAATGATATCTTAGTCACACCGTCTTGTATTACGTTTACAAATGATTAAATACACCTTTAATAATTGTATTAATTATTATCAATTACCTGGTGGCTAGACTTTTTCACTTAGTACACTTTATGCCGGGATCACGATCAACTTAACGTTAACTTAACGTAACTTAACGTAAAGGACCTCCTCGTGTGTTTAAATGGAAGCGATCACGATGCACTTAACTTAACGTTGACTTGCAGTTAACTTAAATTAAGAAATGTCTTGGGAGGTATTTTACTTTACTTTATGTTACTTGAAGAGTATCACGTGATCTAGCCAGCCAATCATTATGCGAGTGACGTCAACAGGGCTATTTAGTAATTCATTT
Source organism: Timema monikensis (assembly GCA_902151445.1). Classification (NCBI taxonomy): domain Eukaryota; kingdom Metazoa; phylum Arthropoda; class Insecta; order Phasmatodea; family Timematidae; genus Timema; species Timema monikensis. Next base: position 117,973 of record CABFVZ010001436.1, read on the forward strand.
GTTGGTATTATGACCAAAGTTTACTCTTTAGCGTAAGTTTTAGTGATCAGACATTGAAACAAAATAATTAAACTAAAATAGGGAACTAAATTTATCAAAAAAGTTTAGTAATATATATTTATTATATTGATTGAAAACTGTAAACATTCACAGATCATCACTTTACAAATAGAACAAAACCACAGATCATACTCGAGAATGCATATGTTTTGCTCAAGTTGTTACGTTAAGTTAAGTGAATCGTGATCACACATAAGTTAAGTTAACTTTAAGTGAACGTTACGTTAAGTTAACGTTAAGTTTATAGTGATCCCGGCATTAAGGTGCGCATTATACGACAATGTCTTTCATGTAATCTTAGGTTAAACATCTCGGCCTGTGGAGATCCTATAACTACAGTTCTAAGGTAAAAATAAATATACTTGAAATGTAAGAATATGAATATATGTAAAAAAATATTAAATGTTATATTTGGGAGCAGTATTCACTTATCATTGTTAAGAGAAACCTATTGAAACCATATTAAATGCAAATTTAAAGAAAAGTTTTCAAATAAACCAAATTATATTATGCTCTTAATTATTTAAATTAAAATATTGACAGTAAAAATATATATATTCTTGAGACATTAAGAATACATTATTTTGAGCTTAACAATGGCTGAAACCAACACAGTTAAAGTTTACAAAAGTGAAATAATTATAAATATATGTTGTTAATATCATTATGTAGAAAAACTATCTTTGATGTTAGCAGTTCAGATTTTCTAGAATAATTTAAAGTAATAAATGTTCTTGGATGTCTTTAAATGGCAAAAACATACCAAATAATTTTTTTTTTAATATTGAAAAAGCTCACCCATTGAGTTGGTCTTATGCTGACAAAAATATTTTATAAAATTATTTAAGAACTTTCCTCACAAACATTCCAAGTCTTTGTTTGAAATCCAAGACCAACAATTGACACATTAACTTTCAACTTTATTACCATTTCGATAGTATTTACTCTTGTGGTAAGATTCCCAAATGTGGATTTATAACATCTTTTAAAATTACGCTAGATAAAAAAAGTAATTTGGATAAAAATTTGAACTGGGCTAGCTCACTTCCAACGAGGATAATTCCAAAATGTTTCATACCCGAGTTGTAAAGGTGAGCTCTTACCAAAAAAATACATCACCTTAAACTGTTGATTTAAACTAATGACATTAGAAGGGAGAGGCAAGAAATAATATTAAAAAAGCGAAAATACTCAGGAAATATAATAGAATCGATATAAGATATTAACTTTTCTTTTTAAATTGACAGATCACAATATTCAAAGCTCGTGGCGTTTAAATTTCAAAAAGATTACTTCTCTCATGTTTGATTTATATCGTCTCTCTTAAACGCTAGTTCACCTGATTGATACTAGGGGCGCCAACTTATCATTATCATTATTATTATTATTATTATTATTAGTACCGCGTCTTACTACCCATTCGGGTTATACGCACTTAAGCTAATGTGTAATGGTAGGGTGATTGTGAGATGAAATGGAGGACCTACAGTTTAAAGTGGAATCCGAACCACGGTGGAGGCCTGGCATTCCCCACATTCACAAGATGTCTTGTCAGAGGTGAAGGAAGGGTTTGGCAATCATATAAATCTGTGCCGGGACCGAGGATTGAACCCCGGCCACCAGCACAGAAGTCTGACACCTTACCCCTAGATAACCAGGTCACCTGGGCTCTAACTTGAATACAACCAAGACAATGGCTTCCGTACGCTAAAAAATGTTTTGTAAGTATGGTCTATCACGACGAAAATTGACAGGATCAATTAAACCACAGTGATAAGTGTCCTATATAATTATTTCCCATCGTTTATTTATATACAGAATGTTCGAAAATTCATAGCCAAAACTGCACATATAGCTTGTTTGGACCAAAAGTAATACAAAATCCCTATACACTTACATCATTAAATTGTGTTCAAAATTTCGACGTACAACACCTTGTGCAAGCATTTGTGTACAACAGGTTGCATAAGAGTTAGGAACTGCACATCTCGACATCTTGGAGCACGGCAGCAGAACATGCCACAATTAATAGTAAGCAACACACTAGTATTTCTGGAAATGCGGATACATTCTGAGGGTAATAATTAACAGTCGTACAGCACAGAGATTTCTTGCCATTATTACATGTGCAGTGCCACGCGCCTAGCTCCTACGCAACCTGTTGTACACGGATTCTTGAACAGCTTTGCTCTTCTGGCATTGTACGCTGAAAATTTGAAGAAAATGTAATGGTATTAGCATAGTTTCTCAGATGTGAGTGTTTAGGGAATTCGTATTACTTTTGATTCAAATAAGCTAAATGTGTAGTTTGGGGGTTGAGTTTCCCAGCATCCTGTATTTCTATGTCCTCTTAGATTCATAGAACGTTCAGTTTCAGTGTTTGATTTATATAAAATAAACGTTATAGAAATATGGAATTCTTGTATAAACCTTCAGATTTCATGTAATTGTATTTGAAAAATATTTACACACAAAAATACTAGAAAGCTATTAAATAACCAGGACTAAGTTTTGTTATGTCACACTTTGTATATATATTTTTGATGTGTGATAAGATAGCTAGGACTTTGACGTCTAATTAAAAATATTAAATAAATAATCAAAAATCAAATGTACGGAATGTTTGCAAAACATTGCAAATACATATTTTCTGAAGTGTAGATGAATAATTCATGACATTAGGAAAAGTTTCCCAATGTTAAACTCTCATACACACGCAGAATTCTTTGCCTCAATTATATATACAAGAAAATCAACACTAATCAGCATGTTGTTGATAGATTTTAAGACTCTAAGAACTAGTACTATAAAGCCTTGATAATATCAAATACAATTCATTCACAACCTAAGTTTACCTGGATGACAGCTCGAAATTTTACTAGAAGTAATCCCTAATATATCACTACGTCAACAGCTGACATCTATCACTTTGGATGACTGTAATGAAAACAGATGGTAATATAAAACAGATGGTAATATATTAATGTGATAGTTAACCACAGTAATTTAGGTCAATATTATTTATATATTTATTTGAGGACGGACACAAAGTCTATTTATCGTTTTATTCCACTTAAAAATATATTAAAACAATTTTCACAAAACTTCTAACGAACATATACTTCAAAATGGCGACTGACGAATTTAAGCCATATGATTGAACATAACGGTAAACAAGTTTTTTACAATGATGCAGACACGCAGTTGATTAAAATATTTTATTCAGTTAAATATTTCAGAAATAAGATAAAATAATCATAAAATCATTTATTGTATGTAAAAAAAATGACAACAATTTTCTCTTTACCAAGTAAATACGATACCTGTATTAAAAGATATTGATGTGTGCACTATATTACACAAAATCAGTAACCTTCTAAAACAAAAAATAAGTACTTTTAATTATGTTAAAAATATTATTTTGAGTTGGATAAAAAGAAATTATTTAAAAAAATGAAATAGTATGAGAAAACTTAAGTTTACGTTATTTTAAATGTAATATATAACAGGTAATTAAAGATCTTTACATTTATACAAAACTGTGATCTTTTACAAGTGTTGGCAACCCAAAACCTAAACGTATGATTTTCGAACTGTCATCCAGGTAAAAAATCTATCGTGAACAGTCTGTAGTAAATGCACACGAAAGAACAATACATTAAGCAAATTCATTTCAAAACATTTCGAATAAAATCACAGCAATGTGTGTTTAACATCTCAAGAGAAATAGATGAGAACTTAACGGGAGAAAGGATTGAGAATGGATTTTTAGAGGGGAAGGAAAAAGGCGATAGTATCTTTTGTGGTTTTGTTAGTGAACGGCCATTTGTTGCTGTATTTTCACTCAAAGTTTGTTGACTTATTTCATTGTTGATTGTCACTAATAGATTTTCTGCTATATTTTAGTGCTGTACTGTCACTCCCAGATTTCTAGTCTATCCATTACATTGTTGTGATTTCACTCACAGTATTTCTAGTGTATTTCACTCACAGTATTTCTAGTGTATTTCAGTGTTGTGGTGTCACTCACAGATTTCTAGTCTATCTATTACATTGTTGTGATTTCACTCACAGTATTTCTAGTGTATTTCAGTGTTGTGGTGTCACTCAAAGTTTTGTTAGAGTACCTATTTCATTGTTGTGCTCTCACACATAATTTTGTTAGTGTATTTAATTGTTTCAATGTCACTCACAATTTTGATAGGGTATTTTAATGTTGTACACTCACTCACAGATTTTCTAATATTTCTATTTCATTGTTGAACTTTCACTAACAGTTTTTACAGTGTACCTATTTCATTGTTGTGCTGTCACAGATTTACTAGCATATTTCTGGTTGTGCTTTCCCTAAAAATTGTGTTAATAAATTTAATTGTTGTGTTTTCACTTTCAGTTTTTAGTATTTATTGTTGTGTTTTCACTTTCAGTTATTAGTATTTATTGTTGTGTTTTCACTTTCAGTTTTTAGTATTTATTGTTGTGTTTTCACTTTTAGTTATTAGTATTTATTGTTGTGTTTTCACTTTTAGTTATTAGTATTTATTGTTGTGTTGTCACCTTAAGTTTATTAGCCAGCTACTATTTGACTTCTATGATGATGTAAGATGAATTGTTGAAAAGGGGCCTGGTCATTTCGTAGGATTGGAAATATATCTGTCATGAATACGAATAAAGAGAGTATGAACGTGTATTAACAATTATAATTGTCTTTGGTCATAGCTATAGATGCATAGACTGTATGAGAGTAAGTATTAACAAAATAGTGAATTCCACCAAATATGAATGATAACTATCATGTTTGCTATTGCATTTAATTAACTTTCGAGAAATATTTCCATCTTACCTGGTGTAGTCGAGGCAACAATTCAAAAACAAATACCGCAGAACCGGTACACAAACCAATAAAGAGGAGGACGAAGGGAGCTTGAACATGTTGCAAATTTATCACCACTGGCCTCCCTCCTCTCTTAACCCATTCAGAAGTCATTGTAGATATTTTGACATAGTCCTTCCTCCATTTCTCCACGAAACCTCCTTCGGAAAGCCTCACCGTCAAAACACTCAGCCTCGAAAGGAAAGGGTTGTTGGCAGAAGTAGTAGAGAAGCCAGATGGAAACCGAAGATAACAATCGTCTATGATGTGTAACATCGGGTAGCCATCTTTATAGAAGTATGGCTTGTCCATATTAAGTCGGCCTGGGAACATATCAGTTATTTTGCCAATGTTGCGATGAACTGCGACCACCTCTAAAGCTTCTGTCTCGTTTAGAACGAATACTATTCTTGGAATCAATTTGAGGAAATATTTGTCCTTCATGTTTACGTCTTTCATGACCGAGGTGACATCATCGGCTGGTAAAAGAACCGCCAACCTCATTTCTGTGTCAATTACTTCTTTAAATGTATTTATGTCGGGATAAAAATGCTGCCCAGTGAGGTAGCTGGTCAGTGCGCCCTGGTAGGCGCTATTAACTATCAGAGTGTAAATAAGACATAAAAAAATAAATAATCTTTGAATAAAACCTTTTGGATAAAGCTCAATCGCTCCCGAAAACATTAATCGAAACATTTCTAAAGCTATGGTACTTGCTTGGATTATGTTTTCATTAAAACCATCATAACGGGACAAGAAGAACCAAACTTGTGTTAGAGTTATGCCACAAATGAAATAGGCGATCCACATTTCGACTGAGAACGGTAGAGTAAAGCTCATATATTTCGGAAGTGGTAAGGACTTCGGTAATATTACTGTTAAGCACATTTGCTCGTGAGCATATGTGACTCGGTTAAGGAATTGCTTCAACGCCACCGGCAAGGGTGTGCTGAAAATATTTTTGGAAGATTCACTCACAAACCCGACTAAACGATTACCTCGTTGGTACGGTAACAAACTAAATGAGGCGTTCATTTTCAATAGCAGATTGTTTATAATATATCCATCCGGACCTTCAAAATGAACGCGCCCGTAAGAATCATACTTTGGGATAAGTAAAGGGTGCATAACTGTCTCCTTCACATTGATGGTGTAGCCACAAACGTCAAGTGTTTTGGTTGGGAATAGCTTAGATAACTGACGAATACCAGTCTTATAATGGCGTAAAATATTGAGATTTTCTTTACTGACGAAAGGGTTGTAATTCACAATTTCCCACCTATGACTGTTATATTTAAGAGTGACATAGGGGAGGTCTGTTCTTCTTGGCATTGCTTCTATTGTACAAACCACAGCAATGTTGAGAATGCTATGCTTATCCCAACAACCTTGGAACATCTTGACAATGGTCTCTGGTTCTTGCTCAACAGGTTCCGTGATGACCAATAAGATGAAGGCTCGAGAGTTCCAGAAAGGAGAACTGGTAAAATCAGAGTCCACAAAGCAATGGTCAGTCACTTCTCTGACGAAGAAGATGAAGCCAACACTGTTCTCACCTGTGTCTACTCGTGTGAGTGGTGTAAAGTCATGTAGATTATCTTCATTATAGTCGATTTCCTTGTAATCGTTATCAGCAGAACTTGACTCCGTCTCTTCTTCCTCCTCTTCATACTCTTCATCATCATCATCAATCTTATTGTTGAAAGTGCTCCTCCCGGTAAAATTCTCCAGAGCTACAACCGGGACTGAGTTGTTCCTGTGCACGTGACTGAGAACATCAGCACGTGACTGAGAACATCATCAAACAATTCTGGTTGAGTTGAGTTCATAGAAACTACGACGAGGAAATGGAGATCTCTCTTGAAATACTCATCCACGATGGAAGTGACGATACTTGTCAATGGAGGGCTTGATTTTAAGCTCAAATTGTTTAAGCTTAGTGTCAATCCAATTTGAGTTAATACTAATATGATCCATAAGCATGAAGTTATCACCTAAATCAAATTCAGATATTAAATTTTGTTAAACGTTAGAATAATGTATCTTAGGGTGAACTAGGTAATTTTTTTTAATAATGGCATCTTATTACTCGTTTGGGCTATACGCTTTTGTTATAAATACTCCAATACATTAGGGATAGGAATGTTCAATTAAATTAAGTGCACCCACATTTGTGTGGAGGGGGAGTGGAAACCCAATTAAGAAAAAAAACCACCCCTAGTACACCCGATCGATAGTATAAAATACTATCAACGGCAGTCTGAAAACAAAACTCTTATCATCTAGATACATATGGAAACATCCCGTATTTCTTGGTCCTGCTATGTGCATGACTATATCCCTGACAATATCATGAACCGGGAAAAGGTTTTATATTGACAGGACTTCCAGTTGGAGACAAAACCTACCCATTAACAACTTTGTCGTCAAAAACAAAACTGTCCTTTTATGGCTCAAGAAAACTACAAAAAAATTAATATGATAGAGTAATTTGTTAACTTATCTATATAAATAAAAACTACTGTGAAGATCAGGTGATAGTACTGTCTTGGTTACCAAAGAGAAGGTGTTTGTTCATATAGATACAGGGTGGCCCATGGAAAAGTAACCCGCCTCCTATATCCAGCAGACACCTCACTCTGAATTGGAGGAGGTCAATCCCCTTCCACACATATTGTGACATGAAGAATGAGTCAATAAAGCCTTAGACAAGCAGTTCACTTGCTCATTCTTCATGTCACAATATGAGTGTAAGGGGATTGACCTCCTCCAATTCAGAGTGAGGTGCCTGTTGGATATAGAAGGCGGGCTAATTTTCCATGGGCCACCCTGTACTATCCTATAACTCACGCATCCCATAAAAAAAACATTTGAAAAATACAACTTGACATCAAGCTGAACCAATACTAACCATGTTTATTCCTTGGTTACCCCCCCCCAAAAAGGAGTGTATTTACAAACAATATGGAACGTTCAGTTGCGGTTTAGTTTTGTTCAATCCCGTGATCTAGTTTTCCTATGATATCTCTGACTGATGTTATAACACCATGCAATCATCTTCATAACGAGAATACTATCATTATTTTTTCTATTGCGTGTCCCAATACAAACACCATACATGTCGTGACCATAGCAACGGATTAAAAATAAAATATTATTTAGTTGTATTAAGAGGAAAGTAATCAATGCTAGCATTTCCATCCATGAATTCATTTGTGAGCAACTGTATTCATGCGAGTGCTATTTCTAAAGATAATTTATTACGACTTCTATATTTTCCCTTTTGTACCGGGGATGCAATATATATTTTATTTTATTTAGGTTAAGATAATATGAGTCTCCCACAAGAATATTGTCTTGAATTTTAAATAAAAATACCGTAGTTCATTTCTGACAAGTCACCTTGAGGGTTGGTTTTTCTTACTATAAGTGGTTTTAACATATGTGCATGTGAATGCCTATATAGTGAATTAATTTAGTTTACTAATAATACTCCCCTGGATAATAATAGTCTATTGATGTTGAAAAGGTTCCAAAATATCGCAATATGTTCATAACACACTCGAAATTAAAAGATAAAATTTGGATTAAAATATTTGGGAATTGGGTTTAAAGTAAGCCAAAATCTTGAAAAGTAATCAACTCCAAAATGTTATTGGCTAAAGTGGGATATATTCATCATTTCCCTAACTTTGACTACAGTTGTATTCATGAAATTCATTTTTATGACTCACGTTGTTGATCTATCATATTTATGAACTAAGGAGTTGATCTGCACCACTGGTCACGTTGTCTAAGGCGTCAATCTCATAATGGATTTGACTGCTAGTGATTGAGAGGTTAAGTTTGTTAAGGTGAAATATAGTTTCCTGTTTTAAAAAATTCCAAAAGTATATTTAAAAAAATTAAGGAACATACGTTAGGTTAAATCCCAAATTACGTCACTTGGTGACATTTCTATTCCCCAGTGAAATTATAATGATTAATGGAGCAGGTATAGGGAGCAAATATTTCATAGAAGAACCAGCATTTGCCATCAGCTAAAGCATCGCATGATTCAGAGAGACAATACACGAAAGTAAATACCATAAATATTTTGTGGTGGCCATATCTTTAGATTTGTAAGAGTTATTTCACACATCGTTGCTTGTAAGTGGGATCTATGGCCTCTGGATCTTGAAAAAAACAAGACTTGTCTAGGACAAAACAGTCTCAAGTCTAGTTGGACAATAGACGGCGTCCGTCCCGGCTTTACCTTAAATCATTTATTCTTGGTATTTAGGATTCAAAATGGGACAAAAAAATAATTAAATGTAGCTTAGCTTCCGACGGTGTATGTGTTCTAGTTATGGTATCTAGGGTTCAATCCCCGGCAATTCCAAAATTTATCTCTAAAGTAATGGGTCTTCAATGGGGTCAAAATCAGCCTCGTGAGGGCAAATGAGGAGTTACTTGAATTAAAACAATAGCGACTATGGTATAGAAAACTGAGATAAACAGCCGGAGGGATCTTTTGCTGAACACATGACGGCCTATACCCGAAAATGACGGCGGAGGCTGTTTGGTAGGTATATCTAATTTATTGGCTCATACCATGGAGTACTTACCGTACATTCAGATAATAAATATTAATAAATGTTTATTCTCTTTACTAAAACAGAGTTATTGAGTACATATACACAAATACAGGGTGTCCCATGGAAAAGTAGCCCACCTCCTATATCCAGAAGGTGCCTCACTCTGAATTGGAGGAGGTCAATCCCCTTCCACACATATTGTGACATGAAGAATGAGTCAATAAAGCTTTAGACAAGCAGCTCACTTGCTCATTCTTCATGTCACAATATGGGCGGAAACCCGCCTCGGTGGAGTAGTTGGCTAACGCGCTAGACATGTTGAGCTCGACTGCTGAGAACGGGGAGATCAAGGTTCGAATCTCGGTCGGGTGAACTTGGAGGGGGGGGTGTCCCTAAATGGTTTTCCACTCTCCTTCCACGCAAATGCGGGTTCACTTCCTCTAATTAGACCTTCCCAATTCCTAATCCATTAGCGTAATTAGTACTTAAAGCGTATAACCCGAACGGGTAGTAAGACGCGGTGCTAATATTATTATTATTATTAATATGGGTGGGAGGGGATTGACCTCCTCCAATTCAGAGTGAGGCACCTGCTGGATATAGGAGGTGGGCTACTGTTCCGTGGGCCACCCTGTATAAACTTGATGCTCACCCAAACGTCTCCTGATCAAATCCACGCTAAACCGAAGGTGGGGTCCCTCTAGCCGAACCAAGAGGCATTACAAGATGGGCGGATTTGCCAAGACCGACCAAACTCACTCTTGTCCGTGCCAACCTTCAAGGCGGGCTGATACAAGACATCCCCCTTAGTTAAATTAGTTTTAGGTAGCTTAGTAATAATTATATTATCTGTTTCTTTGTAAATCCAGGCTTAGTTTAAGATCTAAATATGTTAGGTAACTTAAGTTAAGTTAAGTTAGCCATGTCATTTAGTCCGTAAGTAAGATAATAAGGTTATGACATTTAAATGTAAGTTTAACACTCACTCATGTATTATGTATTTATATTTGCAGAACTCGCCCCTAAATGTAGAGTATATTCCTTCAATCTTGCATCACAATTTAACAGTAAATAGCAAGGCTACCACTCTACTTCTAGATCTTATTTATTGGTTCTCTCTTTATACCTTCTCCTTGGATGTGCGCCATCCAAGGCTCCCCTAATATCCTCGTCCCTCCATCCCCAATTAGGGTTACGCGCCATTGTCTGCTTCCTTAGCCCTTTCCACTCCTCGCCCTGGTCCCCTATATTACACGCAGCCCTCCAAGTCAATTTCTTTAACGCCACGGGATTTTGCGTCCATACTCCAGCAAGACCATTTCCTGTAGATTCCACCGAGATCACCCTCCAGCGAAACATATCACCATCACCCTCCAGCGAAACATATCACAATCACCCTCCAGTGAAACATATCACCATCACCCTCCAGTGAAACATATCACAATCACCCTCCAGCGAAACATATCACAATCACCCTCCAGTGAAACATATCACCATCACCCTCCAGTGAAACATATCACCCTCCAGCGAAACATATCACCATCACCCTCCAGTGAAACATATCCCCATCACCCTCCAACGAAACATATCACCATCACCCTCCAATGAAACATATCACCATCACCCTCCAGCGAAACATATCACCATCACCCTCCAGCGAAACATATCACCATCACCCTCCAGCGAAACATATCAGCATCACCTTCCAGCGAAACATATCACCATCACCCTCCAACGAAACATATCACCATCACCCTCCAATGAAACATATCACCATCACCCTCCAACGAAACATATCACCATCACCCTCCAGCTAAACATATCACCATCACCCTCCAGCGAAACATTTCACCATCACCCTCCCGTGAAACATATCACCATCACCCTCCAGCTAAACATATCACCATCACCCTCCAGTGAAACATATCACCATCACTCTCCAACGAAACATATCACCATCACCCTCCAGTGAAACATATCACCATCACCCTCCAACGAAACATATCACCATCACCCTCCAATGAAACATATCACCATCACCATCCAGCACTCCCCGAAACTTTCTACCACGTGATGAAGCCTACCACTAATATGGTCAGCCGTAAACAGAGCAAACAACCAAAACAAACTCTTTTAAACTCTTGTAATATCAATAAATAGCAATCAAATAATCACATTCAGTTAATTAATTAATATTATTAAAAGCTTATAATATAAAATTAAATCATAGATTCATATTAATATCAATACTAATTTCAGGGATAATATCGAAATAATAAGTGAATAATTACTGACCCTAATATAAATTCAAACATTTCGTGCTTGCTGACGATCACAAGATCTATAACAGACTAGCACTGAAAAGTACACAAGTACCTGTCATGTTGGCATAGTTACATAATGAAATAAAAAAGTCGTAGTTAAATAATTATACATACAGATAAATACTTACTAAAAATTGGAGTAAAATAGTGAATCACATTTATAAAAAGTAATAGTAAAAGAATTAGCAATGACATCATTAAAAAATTAGTGTAAGTTTAAATATTGTCGGTAGAACAAGTACTGAGTAGATCCATAAGTTGGTAGTTCCTTAGATAACAATATTGGCGGTAGAACAAGTACTGGGTAGATCCATAAGATGGTAGTTCCTTAGATAACAATATTGGTGGTAGAACAAGTACTGAGTAGATCCATAAGATGGTAGTTCCTTAGATATCAATATTGGTGGTAGAACAAGTACTGAGTAGATCCATAAGTTGGTAGTTCCTTAGATAACAATATTGGTGGTAGAACAAGTACTGGGTAGATCCATAAGTTGGTAGTTCCTTAGATAACTCTATGCGTTTGGATGTTTTTTCACGATAAAAATAGAATTCAACAAATGTACAATTAGCACTATGGACACAATGCCCTATAAAAGGATCCATCTTGTAAGCTTTATTGGAAAAAAAAACCTTGGATTACGAGAGGCATGAGAATGGATAGGAATACCTGCATGTTCAAGGGCAAATTTACAAGAACATTTACTATTAAAAGAATAACAAAACAAAATGGGTATCGCAATAAAGTCCACGCTAGAAGAGAGAATACACATTCAATGAGATCGTTAAAAGTATACAATAATACACAACCAGTGGTATTGTCACAAGTTTACCAGGAAACATAATACATAACCAGTGATATTGTTATAAATATACATGAAACATATAATAATACACAACCAGTGTTATTGTTACAAACATGCATGAAACATATAATGATACATAAACAGTGATATTGTTACAAATATGTCGGAAACATATAATAATACACAACTGGTGACAATACAAGAACATATATATTTTTTATAATGCACTCTAATAATCTTCAAAAAACAAATAGAAAACATCTAATACATATATATTGACAAATATTTGTTAGCGTTTTTAAAATCGTAAATATATTAGAATATATATAAAAAAAATTAATTGAGACAATACAAAAAAAGAGTGTAAAATTGTGCATATTTTCAAAATATTTATGTGTATACTATGATATATTAAAATTCTTGAATCAATTTGCTTATGGTCCTATTTAAAAAATGCAGTGAAACACGTGTTATGGTTGAATATTCCGGTAATTTAATTCTTGCAGTGAACTACTTCCCTAAAACATATTTATCAATTTCATATTCAAGTACAATCAGGTAGGAGCTTTCTCGACTCTTCACAATAGATTGTAACCCATCTGATCAACCAGCTTCCAGGCCTCCAAGTTTATAATAACGCCATGTCTGAACAAGTCGTTGACGACGACGTCTTCACTGATTGAAAAAGGCCCGTTCGCGATGGTTAATCCTCGGCTATATAGATGTGTGTGTGTGAATGAAGAAACATGTTTTAGTGGGAGGGGGAGTCATTTCACTTACATTTTCTTCCCCAATAGATCTCGTCTTTAGCTGGACTAGTCAGATAGCTCCTCTAGAACCAGCAGTTGTTATAAGTTACCTAGAGACAGCCTGTTACCGTCTTGCGTTTCCATGGCGACCACCAATGTAGCTGCTGTTAGGACTACAGGCGCCATTTTCCCCAACCTATTTCAGTGTCGATTGTTAGAAACATAATAAAATAATAAAAATTATACGGAAGGTGAGTAGAATTATTAAAATTGGTAAATTAAGTTTTAGAAACTTTAGACGAAAATAATGCTATTACTGGTAGATGATGAAAAATTAAGTCAGATAAATATTAGAATTTGTAGCACGTAGTTAGGATCCACCTTATATTAACTATTTAATTAAGTAAACATGTTTATGAATTATTAGTTTTGATGCATGATAGAATATATCTTAAAACAAATGCCATTGAACTAATACAAATATCAATCATAAGAATTATGAATGGAGCTTCAAAATGGTGCAAAGTTATTACCATGGGAATGTTAAATTATTGGCAATAAATTAATACAGTAATATTTGGTTAGTTTAACATTGATTTATCCGAAAACTTGGATAATCCTACCCCACCATGATTCCTCATGTAATCTCTTTAATGCTAAAAAAAAACTCAATTTCGAATTTTATGAGGAAATATTTGGATAATTCGAAGACTATCCATTATTATTAATTTTTTCTAGTTTGTACGCATCTATTGAAGGTCTCACTTGCACCGTTACCTTAAGGGTGCACCATTAACATTGCCCTATGGCCCAAATATGGCCCAAAAAACCTCTTCCAAATTAATTTTACTAAATCAGAACTAGGACACGAGAGTTTTTGATAAATTGAACGCTTGTGTTTTTAGCTTATATTAAATATGATTTGAAAGCTCGTTAAATCAAATGTTCAATATTGCAAGTAAAAGAATTGTTCAAAGGAAACTGTCCCCTAATCATAACCTAATCTCAAAAATGTCAAAATTAATAATTACCTATCAAATTTGCCATTTTTCTAGAGATAATTATAAATTCAAATTGTTTTTCTACTTTGATTACTGTACGGAATCGTAAAATCTATCTACACAAAAAATAAACAATATGAAAATTTGTCTATAAAATATAATTAATGCTGAGATTATGGTAAACCAATAACATATACCCATTTTAGATAAATAGTGATCATTTTGAATTTCCAGGTAATTAAAATTATGTATATTTCTAGAAATGTATGATACAAGAAGTTATCGATACACTTAATCTTCTCTGATTTTCTCAACTGATGTTAAAACATATAATGTGAAATACATTAATGTAATATTGTATTCATAACGTCTTATTATAATACTTTATTTTCTATTGCACGTACAAATGTAAGCACAACAAACACGTGACCATAGCAACTTATTTATAACAATATCAATTGTAAAGTAAATTAATAAATGCCCTTTGAATTGATTTATAAATAGATTTTATATGGATGGTTGAAAGATAATTACATATGGTTTCAAATTTCCTTTTAAACATAAACAGCTTTATAATAATTATGTCGTTATCGATTGAATGTTTTAGGGCTGGTCGTAGAGATAGTATATCTGATTTGTAGTCGTGCAGACGGGGATAAATATCAATTGCATGCAATATAATGTTTATTTTAAACAGTAATTATTTGTTTTCTTCATACACAGATGATTTGCACATTTATTAGTAGTTCTTTGAGCAGAAAACCACGTCCCCTTCATTCAAAAAAATAATAAGTATATCATGATAATTATTATGTCATGTTCTTATCGTTACTACAGTTTTAACTTTTCTCTTTGGATTTCAAATTGAAATATCTCCTATATTATCTCCTTGGATTTAACGTTGATATTGATCCTTGGTGATCAAGTAAGTTAGAAAACCAATTAATACTAAATTCAAAAGTACTGTATATTATATTCATAAATATAAAGCGTTGCTCATGCAATTCAAGGTATTAATCTCGCAATATACATATATATATATATATCAGATTTACAAAAAAAACTTTATGTATTACTCGAAAGATAGCTTAGAATTATAAATTCAAATCTGATGAGAGGATTAATAAAATAAATGGTATGGGTCCCCACACGGACTCTCTCACTCCATTGTTTAAAAATGAAGATATTTACTCATAACTCGTAATATATGTGAAATGAAATAATATACACTAGCAAATTCGAGCTAAAATTGCGCTATACTTACGTAAAACATTTTTTGGCTCACCGATTTATATTTTATGATTTTCTTTTGAAGGAATTAATGACCTCACGAGTATATTTGAACCAAAAAAAAATCGATATTGGATCCCCAAGGGTCAATGATTCTTATTAAAATTTCAACTTTGGTTAAAATTTTCTACATTATATTAGGGGTTGCACATCTTATGTCTATCGCATTGCTATTAAATTTCTCATTTATAAATCTAGACCAATAAAAATGGTAAATATTGACTATTGAGTGTAAAATGATAAGCGATAGATCATTGCTGTACAAACATTTCCCCTAAGAGGTTAAATAAAAAATAACATCAACTTTTTGAGGACTTACTTATCTACTTACTCTGTGGAAATAGAGAACTTCCACGTTAAAACTTAACTAGTATCTCTGTACAATTAAAACTAACAACATTATATTAATATATCTGCCAATATCTCCGAAACCATTGGTGTTATAAAGATATATTCTTGATCAAAGTTTTTCACTATAAATAGTATTACAATTCTACAATGATAAATTATTTAGTATTTTAAATATTTGTGGAGATAAGGAAATTTCTGCTTCTGTAAAATACCCTAAAAGTGCTTTTCACAGGAAAATTAAATAGCCAATTTTTATAATCTTAATCAATGCATAGATATGAATTTTAATCAAAATCATTAGAGCCAAATCTTCACCCTTTATTAAACTACTCTTAATTTTAGGGTTAAACCGGAACACAGACAAACGACTTAGCAAGACCCACTTTTTAGGGTTTGGGGTGTCATGAGACGTCGACATCCATCAACATCTTGGGTTAAGTATTGCGACCGTAAAAAATATTTAACCTTTAATGTTCGAAAAGTTAAAAATCTTTTATATTTGCGTTTAGCTTGAAATTTATTGGTTTTATAAAAATATGCATCGATTAAAATATTTGTATTATAAATTGACCTACATATTTGCAACGATAAGTGATTTAATATATCAAATAGTTTCAGAGATGTAATAAAAAAAATTAGAATTCAATTATCATACTGGAACCCTTAAATTCATTTTGCTGAAAAAATTAGAGTAGCCATTTTGTTTATAATATTTATCAATAACTAAAAATAAAATGTTATCAAAATCGTTAGAGCAAATTTTGAGAAAATCGATTTTTCTATATTTACCCCTTAGTAAACTACCCTTAATTTTAAGGTCAGATAACCAATTCCAAAAAACCTTGGGTCAACCCTATTAAAACTCTAGATACCAAGTTTTAGCCCGATCGGTAAAACAGTTTAGGCTCTAGTCCGTGGTACAGACAGACGGACGGTATTTTAAAAACTACTTTTTCAGATTTGCGAGGTCACCAAACGCCGAAATTCATCGAATTCTCGAGTATGATTTTTTTGTAGGATCACAATACATTCTATACCTGTAAGATAGCGATAAAGTAAAAATATATTTGAGCAACCGCCATATTGAAACGGATTAACAGATCAAGAAACTGTGTAAATAAATAAATTTGCCTGGTTACAAAGAATGTCCCTTCATAATATTGTTAAATTTGGTCCCCGCATTTGTCAACTATGGCGTAGCTAAGACTCATACAGAAGAAATTCAAAATTTTCAAGTTAAAACAAAACCTCTCCTCGCTCTGTCAGTTATTCATTATTTTCTCATCTCGCACCTTTAAGTTAGTTTTAACCACTGAGCACAATTATCAGATCTAGTTATAGTATCTTTATCTCGTCTCCTTATATTAGATGGTTAAAGTTGCAGGTAGCTATTGATTTTATAAGAAAATTCAATCAAATGATTACCCAGCAAAATATTCTTAAAAGAATACATAGAGCGTTTTACTACTCATGTGTAATAATAAGCTAATTTCAAACTAAGAGCGTGTTAATTCAACTTTATATTGATTCTTGAATAAAACAAAACATTTTTAGGATAACCACCAGATAAATGTTACCAGGACATCCTCAACGCGAGGATATAAACTGCTGTTACAATTATACAGGAAAAATAATATAATACACAACCAGTAGTATTATTACAAGTATACAAGAAAAATAATATAATACATAACCAGTAGTATTATTACAAGTATACAAGAAAAATAATATAATACACAACCAGTAGCATTACTACAAGTATGTAGGAAACATACTATAATACACAAGTAATATTATTACAAGTATATAGGAAACATACTATAATACACAAGTAATATTATTACAAGTATACAAGAAAAATAATATAATATACGACCAGTAGCATTACTACAAGTATGCAGGAAACATATCATACTACACAACTAATTACTGTATATTCCAGATATTAAAGAATACAAAAACACACTAAAACATTCATATTTGGGCAAGTATATTTATAAGCTTTTTAAAAACTATGGATACTATCAAAATGTTTTATATTTTTTCAAATCTATTAAAATATACCAATTAGTCACTATAAAATAATATAGTACAATTGTGCACACTTACAAAATATTGATGAGTAATATTGTATTAAAAGTTCTTGAATCTGTTTTGTATCTTCGTAGCTAACTAATTTATTTAATATTATTAATTCATCTGTATAGTCATGCAAATTAGGTTCCTATAGAACAAGCTCTAGATTTTAACTTAACATGCTTTATTATCAAAATTTCTTGACAAATTAATTCTTATATTGTAATATTTCATATTTTTTCTTTTGCATCTCATTAAAGATTATGATCTAATCTTGGTGAATTAATAGTAGCATTTTCATAAAATAAAATACATAATATTGTATCAGCTGGATAAAAGGACAGCTTAGCCACCATATTTATATCGGATTAAACATTTTGAAAACCACTTATCACCCTACTGAAACTTTAATTTAATACACAACAAAACATAATTTAATTTACTATAACAAAACCATATTTTAAATTATATTTTATTGCTTTATATATATATATATATATATA
>CABFVZ010001436.1:143397-171241 GCA_902151445.1 Timema monikensis
CCCCCCCCCCCCCCTAGAAGTCAGAGTTAGATAACCACAGACCAGCGCCGGACGGTCGTTCAACAAGCTATGGGGTCATAACAACGAGGACCAGGGCACAGACTGCTGATTTGTCGCATCTCCCTATCGCAACTTTTGGGCTGCAATATTTAGAGTGGGTTATTTTTGGAGGATGGTGGTAACGTACCACTAAAATTCATCCCAGTTATATGAGGGAAGGGGGGTAGGGCTGTCTGAGCATTTATTGTTTGCTTTGAAACTCCTTAGACTCAGCGAGATATCTTGGATCCTATGGTCAGTTGTGAGATGGGGCCCAATCACTGATCTAAATCTAGATCCAGGGGTAGTTTGGTCTGGGGAACCAGGACATAATTTTTTGAGAGGGGACGATGTTGTTGATTACTAGAATAGTCTGGTTAGGAGTCGATATCTTTCTTTTCTTTCTTTTAAGAGTAAATTCCTTTTTTTTTTTAACCAATATTTTATGTAATCTACATACAGCATTGCCCTGTGCTAAATATTACTCTAATGTTTATATGTACTTTTTCTTAAGGTTCTAATTCTAACATTTTAAGAAACATCCTAAAAGTATCATTAACAAGGTAGACTAGAATAAACTAATTTTGACCTAGAACTAATCTTTTTATTCACTCTATAATCAAGTGAACAGTTCTTTCCTTGGAGGTGAGACTTGTGCTATTTGTTGACGGCTCTAGAAATACTAACTCGGGATAGGCCAGGCTCAGTGAACCGACGGGTCTGGTCTGTTCTAGACGGGCTTGAAGACGTCACCGTTTTTACTTTTTTTTTTAACTCTTTCAATTAGCTCTAAACCCTATATCCCATTATACACTAGTAGCTTAATTATTATTTCTCAATAAATCAGATTAAAACAAACCCCACAGTTATTTGCTATTACCAAACTTACAAATCCCACCAACCTTACAAATACCATTCTGACATGAAAGGCCAACAGGGTGGGGGTATATACACTTAATTCTTTTTTTTATTATTAAATAGGGTATCTTAGATTAGTTAGACAAGACATGGTGGCAGCCGTGTTAATACTACAGATGTTAAGTAGTGTAATTTATTTGAGATTTTTTTTTTTACAAAATTGAATTCAAAAAAATTCACATGGCTTAGTCTGGACAAGTCCTCATATAAAATCTCTTGGAATTTTTGAATTCCCAATAGATGATAATATTCAAGGAATTTTTCCATTATGCCAATCCTGATGTTCCAAGTTCAGGCTAATTCCCGGTTTTTGCAATTTTCTCTATGAGTGACCACCCTGTGAAGTATCGCCTTTCCCAGAAACTATGCATTGTAGCTTTACTAAAAAATTACGAATTCATAAGAGTTTTAATACTATAGACGTTTACCAGAATTGCTCGTTTATCAATGGTTAGTCTATAAAAATAGTTTTGAATCCAACTCCAATAAATATTACTTTGTAATAGACTAGCCATTAATCATACATGTACAATTATTCTAATATGCTTAGAAGTGGTAATATTTTGTTAATATAAATAAGTTGGATAATTTTTTTAATGTACCTGCAATAGCATGTAATTTATTGTAAAATGTTTCACAACCTAGTTACCTAATCCTATAAAGTATTGTATTCAACGTCATTATTATAAGACAATACATCCAAGTTGTTTGGATTTTAGTCAACAGTAACTCTACTTATGCGTTTACAGTGCCCATGTTCATGATTAGCTACATATCTTTTTTTTTTCAATATAATCAAATAGACTAGTTTGAAACAGGATATGAAATATCATAGCTACTATTTTCAATTCATGCGGCTCATGTCAGCATAGATTGTCTATTCCAATGCCTTGTTATTTATAAGGACGATTATACTACGCGGCTACAGAAAATTGACAGAATCATTTGGTGTCAGAAGTGGGAGAAATTTTGGATCTCCATATAAATAACATTTCTTGACATTCTGGCGTCCTGGTCACAGCGTTTGTTTTTTTGTCAATGTGACCAGGTTGCAAGTATGGCCGTGACCTTGTAACGCTAACATTATGACCTAAACACTAACCATTTTATATTCTACTTCCTCTTTGGAATGGATATTGGAACAGTCTGGGACAAATTTCTTGATAACTCCGACTCCGTATGGCAAGCTGTAAGTATGATTTAATATTAAAATGGTAAATAAAAGTAATATTATTTAATTTTAAAATTTTAATATTTAATTTTATCATTCTTAAAATGTATTTATCTTATTTATTGACACAGCCACTAAGGTATCTGCTAGATAAGCATTATTTACCTCAGGCCTTCAAAGACTCAACTCAAAGCTGGGTTTCTAATCAGTGTATTTACAAATAATAAAACTATATAAAACTATTGTTAAAATACCCAACCCTTTCAAAATGTTGTATTCCCTAGAGGTGTGATGCACCCCAGAAACAAGTTAAAATTTTATTGACCTAGCACAAACTTTCATACTCTTTAATTTGGTAAAAAGTTGTTGGTTTAGAAGTTTTAAAATGTATATGTATAGAATCGTGTTTATTTGAAACAAAAATAAAAATTGAAAATAATTTATAGAACATTTCTAGTGACATATTTGCAATCAATAACCCTATTATATTAGATATATTTTATTCAAGATTTAAAATACTGGTACACTATAATAAATTGTTCAGAAACTATTGTGTTAACATTTTAGGTGATAAGCTATAGTGAAAATAAATTTTAATACATTTGAATGAAAAACATTTCTCAACAACAAATATTTTTATAAAACGTTTCAACTGATTTAAAATGAAACTTAAATAAAAGTAAAATCGTTTTCACTTGATTTCTTGAACATAATATGAGAAAAATCAATATTTTTATTTTAAGAACAGTTATTTCAAAATGGTGAGTGCCATATTACAATTAATTTAATCACACCCTATAACTAAATGTTTCAATTTCTCATGGATACTTTCTAAATAATATATCGTATTTATTTGAGAACACAAAAACACTACTAATTAATCCTAAAACATTATTATTTTACTAATTAAAATAAAACTACCTTTACTTAAATCGATACTAAGAAACCTTATTAAAATGTGTATATTAATTATGTTAGCTGCTAACAAAACAATAATAGTAGGTCTACGTTTGATTAAATAAATGTGTATTATCAATGAAAGAATATTACTTACTAATAGCTAATCTGTCTATCTTGTGCTAGCCATTGAACATAATTGAGAGTAGACCCAGTTGACCAGTTGATCGTTTTCCTCTGTTCAACTCTAGCTTGGTTAGTATCCAGCTCAGGTAACGTGAAGGCTTTTAAAACATATATGTGAAGTTGTGAGTGCTAAGTTATTGCGTGTATTAATAACAAAGTTGTTTGGGTCATCATTTATAGTAAACATTCAGATATTTAAAATAGAAAACTTTTATTTCAAGTGAAAATAGTCTTGTTTCAAGGGTAAAGGCCATATAATTTATATAGTTTCCAAACTATTTATTTTAATGCCAGTAATGGTTATATAGTACTTAAGCCACATCACCCAATGAAACGGGATGTGTGTAGGTGGAAACTCTAAATGTTACTAGTCCAAATATAGGGTTAGATAACATGAACCCACCAAGCTATGGCAGAG
Organism: Timema monikensis; assembly: GCA_902151445.1. Taxonomy (NCBI): domain Eukaryota; kingdom Metazoa; phylum Arthropoda; class Insecta; order Phasmatodea; family Timematidae; genus Timema; species Timema monikensis. The sequence continues at coordinate 147,027 of CABFVZ010001436.1, forward strand.
TGAAGACAAGATTGGATGGTGGTAGGCTAAGGGTATTTCCAAAATATTACAAAACTAGTTTTATATGCTTTTAAAACTAAAATTTTATAGAATTTGGTTCTTCTTCCGATCATCGATCATACAGTTTGTCATGCCATTTATTTTAAAATAATATACATGTTAGATTTATAGGAGAGGTTTTTTTTATTTACATAAATGGTATGTTGCTCTGCAAAAACATATCCTTTTACCTTGAAATAGAGACATTAATTAAAAACTATTAAGATCTTAAAAACCAATTACTATACATTGGTTCATAAATATTTCACCAAAGAGCACGAATGAAATAGTATACACTGTTACAGAACCAATTCGAGGAAGATAAATATATCTGTCCACCAAAAATAATAAAAATCAGTTTCATTTTCAAAGTGCTCCATAAAAAATCCATATATGTTTGTTCATAAAACAGAAAATATTAGTTTTATTAAAATACATATGTCAAGTAAAAGATTTTTATATTTAATACTACTGCATACTTAATATGAAAAGTTATTTTGTATCTGAAATAATTGCGCAAGAAATGATCAAAATGGGAAATTTCCGTTTATGTTAAGTACCATTATATTGATTTCTATGAAAAAATGAAAATATCAATTTTGTTTCTAGTGTTAAACTATGACAAGATATTACTAATATTATAAATGCGAAAGTTTGTGTGTTTGGATGTTTGTTACTAAATCACGCCAAAACTGCTGAACGGATTCTAATGGAATGAATCTTTGTACGTTGGTAGAGTATGCCCTGGAATAACATATAGGACTATTCCCAACCTTTTATTTTACATTAATTTTACATTACTAATGTTTAAACTTTTCGTATATAAAAGATTTTACCAGTAGATATGAATGTGATTATAATTAAAATATTACTTTTCCTCACAATTTTTTAAAGTTAGTAAATATCAGTTCAAAACGAAAACTTACGCACAAAAAATACAATAGAACTTTTATCATAAAGGTGACTTCGTATTTACACGTGAAAACAACAAAATATTTCTCAATTTTTCGCTCTGTATGTATATATGCTAGTAATGCTTCACCACGCAGGGTTTAACGTAATCTATATGCTAGTAATGTTTCACCACACAGTGCTCACTGAAATCAGTCGTATGGATCTACTATAACAAGTATTAAGCTCATGGTTGAAGTGATTTAAGTATTTTTTGCGGTCGACTTACGGTTGTGTTCACTTAATATAAACTTGTGGTTTTCTTTCGAGTAATAGTGATAACTCAACAGGTATTCTAGATAATACGAGAAGGAAACAATTTATTTCGATATTAAAGACGATGTTTAGACAGAGAGAGAGTTCTGTTTTACCACCAATCTTCTGGTTGGATCGAACAAAATACCACTAGTAACAAATCTACAGTTGAACAAGCGATTGTGTAAAGCGTCTCGTACGGTTTAAATACTCGTTAGTGAGTGATATATAAAAAAATAAACCTATTTGGGATAAGTACTATTATTGGATCTCGTTAAGTATTAATTGGTATATCACTATAAAAAGTTGGTAGGTAAAATATATTTTTTTCATCAAAAGTAGTAACAAGTTAATTAAAATTTAGATGATATAGGGTTAAAATCCTTTTATGTTTTTAAATATTTGGTTACATTCAATTAATCGGAAAATGACAAAATAGATGATTAACTTTTGACAAACAATAGAAGAATGGACGCCCTGCCCTGCTTTATCTGCTTGAAGCATCCTTGAGTTGACTGAGTTCGTCGAGTTCTACAAAAACTTCTTTTGTTTAGTTTGTAATAAACGTGCTCATTGATAGAGGAAGGGGTAGTAGACTGGTCGGTACTAACCCGGTCAGGTATCAGGATGTATTGATAAACGAAGATGATAGAACAGCTCTGAATTATGATGAGCTGAAAGATATTGATTACTAGAGTTGCAGAAAATGAGTGAGAGTGAAGAAATATTGTCATTTGTTCTTCTTCCAGAGTACACCCTAGTAAACTTTCAACCCAGCTTGAGGAAATGTAGCAAAAAAATATTGTTTCTTTCGATACCAATCCGATACAGGAGTGTGAGTACTAATATCATTAAAAGTATCGGAAAAAGTATCGAGTAAAAAAATGCTAGTATCGAAAGGAAAGTATCGATACTGTTTTCTTTCACATCTCTTACCGTCCCACAGAAGCGATGAAAGCCGAGACAACACATCCCCTATTTTAGTTAAACCGGTCGCCGCCAGTGCAGAGTTATCCACGTTATACTTTATCATGCGCCAATCAATAGCTCTAACTTTATTTTGAAATTCGCGAAAGATGGGATGATTTAATAAAGTTCGATTTGTAGTTTTTGAAATGATTACACACTCGAAACATCAACAATATTATATAGGTTTCTAATTATCCAAGTATTTCCTTCTAAAATTAAAATTAAATGTTTTTTTTAACATTGATGTAAATAGGAATTACATGGGAAATCATGATGGTTTGGAATAATCAAATTTTTTAATTATCCATTTTCTTATGTAATATTTTAAAATTAATTATTTAAACTCTTGATTGCAAAGAAACCTGTTTGTATTTTATAAATAGTTCTTCTTGCCAAAATCCTAAAATATTAATTAAGTTTGCAATGTGAACAAAATTGACCCTGTGTACCGATTAATAGCCTACCCCCTCCCTCCAACCTATTAACTGAGGGATACCTGATTCATAATGACAAGGGGTCAGGATTGTGCTCCCTTCCCGCTCTAGACTGTCCCGATCCGCCGTTCGGCTGTTGCCCGACATAGAACATCTGACTTGACAGTTATGCCACGCCAGGTTGTCTATGAAAGGGCTGATTTGTTGTTTGAGTACCGAGTCATTGTCATGACTCTTAACCTCGCGAATGAACTTGTTTACCTGATGAAATGGAACAGATGAAATGAGCCTGCAGAATACTACAGGTGTGTGGTTTTTGTAGCCCGACGCAGGACATTTCTACCTTGACTCTGATGCCAAGCTAGGCCGCCTGTGAAAGGGCTATCTGTCCCGATCCTCTCGTCACCCCGGCTTTTATACTAAATTCGTATACGAGCGCGCGGGGTAACAATGAAGGCCGGAGGCAGCTAGCGAGAAGAGAACACGGGGACTTTATTTGGCTAACATAAAAGATTTACATAGTATAAGATAATGGAGATATACATAGGGTTACAAAGTTATACAGAAAATTAAAATATAAAATATAAATTTAAGTAGGTTACTCTGTCGTGAAGACGTGCGGTGCCCTCAGCATCTGGCAGATGAGGTATGGTCTTCGCCTGACCAGGTCGATCAGTTTCTCCGGCCTTCCTTGTTACCCCGCGCGCTCGTATACGAATTTAGTATTTTATATTGGTGAAATAATTTTTAAAATCGGTCCAGTAGTTTTTGAGTTTATCCATTACAAACAAAAAAACAAAATATCCAATCTTTCCTCTTTATAATATTAGTATAGATAAAGAGACTTGTTGAAGGCTCACACGATAACCTAAATAAAATCAACAGTATATCTTTATCTATACTAATATTATAAAGAGGAAAGATTGGATATTTTGTTTTTTTGTTTGTAATGGATAAACTCAAAAACTACTGGACCGATTTTAAAAATTCTTTCACCAATATAAAGATACATTATCAGCGAGTAACATAGGCTATATTTTATTTTGAAAATTTAATGTATTCCTCATAAAAATGTCGATAGTATATTATATAGTCATTGGAAAAAAAAGTTGTTGAAGGGAAAGTGGGGTTGGTGAAGGGGGTGGGGGGTAGGGGTGAGGAAAGAGGAATGAGATGAAAATAGGAGGGAGGTAAAAAGAGGGAGGGGGATATACAGTGATGGTAGGACTGTATTAAAAAAAATGTTTTGTTCTTATATTGACATGATGGATGATCTGAAGCTTTGTTTTACAGGATTCTTTACAATATTTTTTTACGGGGAAGGGGGATAGTTAGAATATAATTACCGTGATGAGTTTTCTAAACCAATGACAAGTTCTCACCCTTGTCGGCGTTGTCCACTCAACGCAACTTGGACAAATTTCAGCTTTCATTTCCCCCCACCCTCTCCAACATCAGCTTTCCTGCTTCGGTGGCTGCATGGTCTAAGTCGCTACCCTTTCAATAGACTGAACTTCCGATGACGGGGAGATTGAGGTTCGAATCTCGTTTGGGTGTACTGAGAGGGGTTTTTCCACTCTCCTTTCACGCAAATAAAGGTACACTTCATCAGAGTATAGCCTTCCTAATCCCTAAAACGTAATTAGTATATAAGTGTATAACCCAAACGGGTAGTAAGACTCAGTGATAAAAATAAACAGTTGTGGTAGTCTCGTGAGAGAAGGACAACAGATCATGCCTTGCCTAGGGCACAAGTCAACGCCCATTTCAACGTCCAGGAAGTTCCGGCTGAGGTAATTAATTACCTTGCAGTGTTCCTCCCTGCCTGAGGTAGTCACCCTCATTCCACTCCCAGAATATCATGACAGCACTGGTCACAGGATCAAACACAGGAGGTTCCTGTTGAGAAGATGACCTTGCAGTGTTCCTCCCTGCCTGAGGTAGTCCCCCTCATAACACTCCCAGAATATCATGACAGCACTGGTCACAGGATCAAACACAACTACAGTCCAGTCCGACCTTGCCACTACTTCCTTTCCAACCATTAATATTAACTGTCCCGTTTGACAGTAATTGCTTGGAGTTGGTTTTTTATAATTTAATTTTTTGTCTGTTGGAACTGGTTCTATGGTCCGATCATGCTATCTAGGGAATGATTCAAGATACAATCACGATCATAGATACCTCACCAGAATACAGTCACGTTCACAGAAACCTCACCAGAATACAGTCAAATTCTTATATCATAGTCTTTAAAATGAAAAAAAAAAAAAGAAAAAAAAAGAAAGACATCTGTTCACGGCAATTGAACTCGAGACCTTTGGTTTAGTACGCCAATGCTCTGGCCACTGACCTATCCGACTCTACTATCGACAACATAAGGCCCTTTCAATGGCTGCGTTATCTGATAGCTCACGTCCATCACAGACTCTGACTTATAATATGAGTGAAGAATGACCCTGAGCACGGGAGGACTTCTGAATAGATCAATGGTAAGAGCGTTGGTGTACCAATTCAAAAGTCCCGGGTTCGATTACCATGTACAGATTTATTTATTTTTTTCATTTTAAAGAATATGTCACCCTCCCTTCGTTTCAGTATGTGCTAGCTGTGGGCCAATGATCTGTGAGGATTTCTTTGGTCGAGGATAATGGGGGAATGATATGAATATGTGTGTGGGTTCATGATTGACATTAGACTTGACTTTTAAAAGGTTTATTAATACTACTTTGACTACTAAAAATGTGTTGTTAAAAGTGCAGTTAAAGTGAACTTAATAAATATAGAGAAGTGAATGACTGAACGAGGTGTTTTTTTTATTTACCACTGCGTATTAGTACCCGTTCGGGTTGTACGCTTAAGTTCTAATTACGCTAATGGGTTAGAAATTGGGACGGTTGAATTGAGAGGAAGTGAACCCGCATTCGGGTGGAGGGAGAGTATAACACTATTTAGGAACCCCCATATCCCCCCAATTCACCCAACCAAGATATAACCTCGTAACATTCGTTATGTCATTCGTCACACACAACATACAATTTTTACACAAATATGCCTTCCAATTGAGGCCGTTCGATGATAATAATATGGGGTAGGGGGAACCTGGTGGTCTAAGGGTAAGGTTTCAGTATTATATGTTAGAGGAACGGGGTTCAAATCCTGGTCCTATAACATATTTATTTGGTTGCCAAACTCTTTCTTCACCTCTGGTAAAGTGTGTGCTTTCACGCTTTGTGAATGTGTGGAATGCCAGTCCTCCCACCGTGGTTCGGATCCCACATTAAATGTAGGTCCCCTCTGCTTTCCACCATCATCATTCTCACTTATCATCTTACCATCTGGGGATTATTATTTTTTTCCTGGGGATAATGAGGTTTGTCTTAATAGTGCCCCCATCTCAGAAATGAATTCCTCCATACGCCATTTGAGCAGAGGTAAGGTAAGGTTGAATGGCCAAGATATAGATCATTACCACCCCCAACCCCCCCCCACCCCCACCCCTGAATAAAATATAAGCATTTGAGTGTATTCTGATACTGAGCTGAATGACCTCGCCACCTAGATCCGTATTGAGAAAGGTGATATCTTATTTAAATCTAAAAACAACCTTCTTTTTTTAAAACTGTTCGTAGATCTAGTCCCATACCTTGAGATGTGAGACGGAAAATTCTCAATTACTATTTGTTTTAATTAATTTCAAGTAAGTAAATGGCTAATAATAATAACGGTAATAATAATAAATAGTGGTAGTGGTATTAGTAGTATTAAAAAGAAACACCTCTTCGGTGGCCGCGCGGTCCAATGCGCTACTCTCGCAATAGACTAAGACTGCCGTTTACAAAGAGATGGGGGTTCGATTCGTGTGCACCTAGGGACGATTTTCCCCAAATGTTTTTCACTTACTCTCCACACAAATGCGGTTGTAATTCCTGTAAATTCAACCTTATTCATCCCTAACTCATAAGAGTTTAGTACATAGGCGTATAACCCGAACGGGTAGTAAGATGCGATGCTAAAATAAAGTAGTAAGGAAACAAATTAATGTGCTTTTGTAAACCCGCTATGTTCATAAATCATACTTCAATTTTTCATCATCAAGGTTGTCGAGACATGTGTCTCCCCCCCTCCCCCTCCGTGCTTCCTATCGATCCCTCCTCCACTCGCATTCACCTTTCTCCTCCTTATAAACCCACTCGTCCACACTATATTTTGAAGTACAATAGGCTCTTGGTGCCACCTCCACAATTTAAATCCTCCACCGCAAGCCACCACTACGCAAAAATTTCCCGGAAAATGTTCATCTCTACCCATACCCCCATTATTTGGTTTCCCACACTCCCTAGAAGTATGGACACCCCCGGTTAGTATAACCCTGTTTTATATGTTCAGTTGCCGATGACGGGGAGATAAAGGTTTAAATCCCTGTCGGATGAGAAAGACATGAACCGATTCGTTATGTAGTACAAGATTTATATAAATCGATTGAGCCTTCAAAATTATAAAAAACACAATTTAATATTAGAGTGTTTTAGAAATGGTGCTAAAATCCCGAATTGAATGTCCTTGATTGGTTCTGACTATCTTATCAAGTTCGAAACCTCATTTTGATGTTAATTTTGAAGTATTAGCTAATTACTTTCTTCCTCACTAGGACAATTTCAAGCTATAAGAATCAATCCAGGTTAGTTACAGTACAAGTTTCATAGGAAGAATCTTATCTAACACCTAGAGAATTTATTAAATTTACTTTCATGTAACCCGCCTCGGTGGCGTAGTTAGCTAACGCGCTAGTCGTGTTGAGCTCGACTGCTGAGGACGGGGAGATCGAGGTTCAAATCTCGGTCAGGGTGAACTGGGGGTAGTTTTTCCTATATGGTTTTCCACTCTCCCTCCACGCTGATGCTGGTTCACTTCCTCTAATTCAACCTTCCAAATCCATTAGCGTAGTTAGTACTTAAATCGTATAACCCGAACGAGTAGTAAGACGCGGTGCTAAATAATAATAATACTTTCATGTATTTATACATCTGCAGCTGTCACTTTTATATAAATTATAAAAACCTATAAAATAACTATAATAATAAGGCAAAATGTTATTAATGTGACTACTATAAAAAATTGTATTTTCTTAACCTTTCTTCTTAACAAAATCCTACTATAAAAAATTGTGATGTGGTTGTTAATTCCCTATTCTGAGTAAATATTTAGATGACTCGCTCCTTTAAACGTCTTGAAATTGGGTGATATTTTGCCACTCATACATTCTTCTAAGTGAGGCTTCAGTTGACGCGAGTCATTAAAAAAAAATTAGCTTGATATTGTTGGTTGCTATGTCATTAGGCAGACTGGTTGTTATTTATTGACGGAAAGCTATCATTAATATCTCTAAAAAAAATTAAGTAAAGTTATACATACATATACACCTATATACCCTCCACCTAAACAAAAAAGCTGTAAGATAATAAAAGACGCTTCGGTGACCGCATGGTCTAACGCGTTATTCTTTAAGTAAACTAGATTGCCGATGACGGGTAGATCGAGGTTCGAATCTCGGTCAGATGTATTGAGGGTGCATTTTCGAAATAGTTTTCCACTCTCCATCCACGCAAATGCTAGTACACTTTATATAAATATAACCTCTCTAATCTATAAAACTATTAGCTTAATAACTACATAAGAATATAATCTGAACGGGTAGTAAGACGTGGTGTTAAGGACATAAACAAAAATTTGGCAAGTAAAAAAAAAATCTTCAGGTCGGATTTTTCAATGTCACAAAACTTTCTCCCTACATCGTGTGCACGAGAAAGTAACAATCTTAAGGTAATAAAACTCCACCTTATTTGGCACGTGTACACCGTCTTGTTACAAAAGGTAAAATGGCTGTCGGCCCTCTGAAACATTTGTTTCCCATTACAGTAGCCCCATGGTTTCTTTGGTGCTGACTGACAGCTCACAGCTGATGGCTTTGAAAAGTTACCAGACCAAATTATGTATCCCTACGCCGAACCACATGATCTGCAAAAACATGTGTTTAGCAGCTGTCACTCAGCACCAAAGAAACCATGGGACTAATGTAGCTGTTGTATCATAGAAGCGTAATTTCATAGAATAAAATTATTCCCTAAGCTTACCTCTACTCTTTTAATTAATTAATTAATAATAATATTTAGCACCGCGTCTTACTAGCCGTTCGGGTTATACGCTTTAAGTACTAATTACTCTAATGGATTAGGAATTAGGAAGGTTGAATTAGAGGAAGTGAACCCGCATTTGCGTGGAGGGATAGTGGAAAACCATTTTAGGAAAAATCACCCCCAGTTCACCCGACTGAGATTCGAACCTCGAGCTCCCCGTCCTCAGCAGTCGAGCTCAACACGAGAAGCGCGTTAGCCAACTACGCCACTGAGGCGGGTAATTAATTAATTAATTAATTAATTAAAGGTGTTTAAATTGAGCTTTCTGAACCGACTGATTATATAAGCACACGAGAATTTCTATGAGTGAGTTAGAAAGAGACCACACATTTTGCCGGGAAAGATCTATTCACATACTATCAAGGGTTATTTTACATTCCACAATCAACTTGGAACTGACGGCTTTACTTCCCCTCCGAAGGAAGTTGTGCTACGGATTATTATCACTCAAGAAAAAAAAACAATCGACCCGTACCGGGTTCGAACCATGCATTTACTAATGTCGATGTTTGACACTCCTATATACTGTCTACAAGGAGGGTCTAATTTTATTCAAACCGACTATTTACCTTGATCGAATTGTTCCGCCAAAACTCTGTATGCAGCGTGAGATTGTGAGGGGGTGAATGGAGAAGGGGTTTGCGGACTATGTCTCCTCCCCCTCCTTGTAAAGGGGGGAAGAGAGAGGGTATGGGGTACTCCCTTTCTCTCGGTATGTGTCACATAGTATAAAGCAGGCCCCCCCGCCTTCCCGCGCCTTAGAACTCACCCAGATCCGTTGTTGGTGTGCGGTGTGGAGCTTATTGAACCGGTGTGTGCAGGCAACAACATGTGGTACCTTCTCCTAGGTAAGACAGGGGGTTAGACTACACGCGTGGCAGGCGACTCGTGTGACGTGGGCAGTGCTACTTGGCTGGGTGTTTTAGTTTGTTTGATTGCCAAGATGTGTTTTGATTGTCGGTAAGTAAGAAGTGATTGTGACTCGTAGCTTTAACTGCGTTCCTCTATGGGGACTAGACTCACGCTCATAAGCAGTTACAATAGTAGTTTTGTGGACAGTAGACCTCATTCCCTCCAACAGGTAGTTTTGTGAACAGTAGACCTCATTCCCTCCAACAGGTAGTTTTGTGAACAGTAGACCTCATTCCCTACAACAGGTAATTTTGTGAACAGTAGACCTCATTCCCTCCAACAGGTAGTTTTGTGAACAGTAGACCTCATTCCCTACAACAAGTAGTTTTGTGAACAGTAGACCTCATTCCCTCCAACAGGTAGTTTTGTGAACAGTAGACCTCATTCCCTACAACAGGTAGTTTTGTGAACAGTAGACCTCATTCCCTACAACAGGTAGTTTTGTGAACAGTAGACCTCATTCCCTACAACAGGTAGTTTTGTGAACAGTAGACCTCATTCCCTACAACAGGTAGTTTTGTGAACAGTAGACCTCATTCCCTACAACAGGTAGTTTTGTGAACAGTAGACCTCATTCCCTACAACAGGTAGTTTTGTGAACAGTAGACCTCATTCCCTACAACAGGTAGTTTTGTGAACAGTAGACCTCATTCCCTACAACAGGTAGTTTTGTGAACAGTAGACCTCATTCCCTACAACAGGTAGTTTTGTGAACAGTAGACCTCATTCCCTACAACAGGTAGTTTTGTGAACAGTAGACCTCATTCCCTACAACAGGTAGTTTTGTGAACAGTAGACCTCATTCCCTACAACAGGTAGTTTTGTGAACAGTAGACCTCATTCCCTACAACAGGTAGTTTTGTGAACAGTAGACCTCATTCCCTACAACAGGTAGTTTTGTGAACAGTAGACCTCATTCCCTACAACAGGTAGTTTTGTGAACAGTAGACCTCATTCCCTACAACAGGTAGTTTTGTGGACAGTAGACCTAATTCCCTACAACAGGTAGTTTTGTGAACAGTAGACCTAATTCCCTACAACAGGTAGTTTTGTGAACAGTAGACCTAATTCCCTACAACAGGTAGTTTTGTGAACAGTAGACCTCATTCCCTCCAACAGGTAGTTTTGTGAACAGTAGACCTCATTCCCTACAACAGGTAGTTATGTGAACAGTAGACCGCATTCCCTACAACAGGTAGTTTTGTGGACAGTAGACCTAATTCCCTACAACAGGTAGTTTTGTGAACAGTAGACCTCACCTCCTCCATGTTCTTATCATCACTACAGTCGAATTTTAAGTTGACATATTTTCTTGGTGATCAAGTTAGACAGAAAACGAATATTATCAGTATTACGTTATATTCATAAAGAATAACCATTGTTCATGTGGTTTAAAAAGTCACTCTTAAAATATATGTTGTTAACCTATACACTTTGCTAACCCTAAAACCTTTTATCTTGACTGATAACACAATGGTTCTATCTTATAAGTTACACCATAGTAGATCCAGGCAAGGTAGCAGTCTTACCTTGACTGATTACATCATGATCTTATCTTATAAGCTACACCATAGTGGAACCAAGCAAGGAAGCAGTCTACCTTGACTGATTACACAATGGCTCTATTTTATAAGCTAAGGCATAGTGGACTAAATAAAGGTAAGCTTACTACATTTCAGGGTAATGCAGAGTAAATCTAACTACTTTAAGTTATGTAAGGTACTTGTAGGTATACTAAGATGCACATAAGAAGAAGAAACTTTTAGAAAATACAAACATTTTTGGCACTCAAAGTTGAGATATTTTATTATACTATGATTAGTATTGTTTTATAGTGTTGTTCAAAAGTGGCAGTTGTAGGTCACTTGACTTGGATTTAATTGTAAATTACCTTTTTTGATAAATTTCAATACTGTCTAAAAAGGTTTCGTCCAATCTGATGAGTGTAATCAACACGGTTGATAGTCCTGCGTTGATGTGGAGTCGAATTGTAACTAGCGTGATCCAGTCTGAAGTTCTAATAGATCCTAATTAAACAAGAGTAGGGGTGACTTTTTCCGAAGGACTTGATGAACAAGGGGTAGAAGATCACCTTGGAAAAGTTGAATAAACCCACTCAATGTAGATTAGTCTATTAAGTCCTAGTCACTTAGTGTAACCTGGCCTACTGGGTCCTAGTCACCTAGTGTAACCTGGCTTACTGAGTCCTAGTGTAACCTGGCCTACTGGGTCCTAGTCAATTAGTGTAACCTGGTCTACTGGTTCCTAACCACCTAGTGTAACCTGGCCTACTGGGTCCTAGTCACTTAGTGTAACCTGACTTACTGAGTCCTAGTCCTAGTGTAACCTGGCCTACTGGATCCTAGTCAATTAGTGTAGCCTGGTCTACTGGTTCCTAACCACCTAGTGTAACCTGGTCTACTGGTTCCTAATCACCTAGTGTAGCCTGGCCTACTGGGTCCTAGTCACTTAGTGTAACCTGACTTACTGAGTCCTAGTCCTAGTGTAACCTGGCCTACTGGGTCCTAGTCAATTAGTGTAGCCTGGTCTACTGGTTCCTAACCACCTAGTGTAACCTGGCCTACTGGGTCCTAGTCACCTAGTAAAACCTGGCTTACTGAGTCCTAGTCCTAGTGTAACCTGGCTTACTGAGTCCTAGTCCTAGTGTAACCTGACCTACTGGGTCCTATCCACCCAGGGTAATCTAGTCTACTGAGTTCTAGTCACCCAGTGTAACCTGGCCTACTGGGTCCTAACCACCTAGTGTAACCTGGCCTACTGGGTCCTAGTCAGTTAGTGTAGCCTGGCCTACTGGGTCCTGACCACCCAGTGTAATCTGGACTTCTGGGTCCTAGTTATCTAGTGTAGCTGGCCCTACTGGGTCCTAGTCAAATAAAATAACTACTCACCTGCTCATATTGACGAATTGAATTGATGTCAACGTAATAGGGATTTAATTATTAATCATGTTCGTAGTTAAATTTATCTTTCAGCTTGAATTAATAATGTATGTTTGATCATACAAACAATTAGATATACAAACACACAAAGAGCAAAATGTTAATTTGTATACATTCATTGTGGCTGTATATTCGTAAATAGCACAAGATTTTCTGATTAAAAAAACTTGATCAAACTAGACCATTTGTTAAAAGATGTCATCTATTTCAGATTGGTGTAAATAGGACATAAAAGTACCTATGTCAAAATCTAATGTTGGTTACCTATTTCAAAAATCTTTATTTAGCTTTTAATCATCATTTCTTTGGCTTAATTATGCTAAATGTGATTTTATTTAAATATATATATTAATGATTTTTAAAATAAAATAATTAATTTTTTCTAACAGGGAAATATTTAAGAATAGATGGCTAGGTAAATGAGTTAATTATAAATAAAATATAAATGTATATGTACAGCCCATTTAAAGAATTTTTAATTTATGTTCTTAGTTGTGATATATCTGCGTGTGTTCAGGTAATGCGGATATATTATATTATTATTAGCACCACGTCTTACTACCCGTTCGGGCTATACGCACTTACGCTAATGTGTAATGGTAGGGTGATTGTGAGATGAAATGGAGGACCTACAGTTTAACGAGGGATCCGAACCACGGTGGAGGCCTGGCATTCCACACATTCACAAGTTGTGATTAATACACGTCTTGTCAGAGGTGAAGGAAGGGTTTGGCAATCAGATAAATCTGTGCCGGGACCGAGGATTGAACCCCGGACCCCCAGTACAGAAGTCCGACACCTTACCCCTAGACCACCAGGTCACTGACTATTATATTATAATTATGATAATGGAGTAGGGATGAGGAAGGAAGCATTTTAATGGTAATCTACCCGAATTTGCGTCGAAGGAGAATCGGAAACTATCGTGGAAATACCACCGTTAGTAGACCCAACCGGTATTCGCACCCCGGTCTTCCCATCATCAGCAGTGAAGTCTTAGACGATTCAGCCACTGAAGCGGGTGAGAATATATTATTTTTAATGTTCTGAACCGACAGGTAAAAGTGGTACTTCATTTGTTTTTCTAATAAATCCGTTTTCTCGATCAAGGCTATGGACCTTTTTTTTTTGTCTCTCTTTATTTTGTTCGAAAGTGTCTTGATTGCCTGACCTATCACGAACATTAGATTAAGGTTACAAGTAAGTATCCTTGCTCTTACTAAACATTACAACATATTGTTGTCTTACAACAAGTGAAACAAAACAATCCACCGAGATGTGACTCCGGATTACAAACTAAACCTTAGCAATTACCACTTCTAAGATGATGATAATGGTTTGTCATTGAGAATATAGCAAGTAATAGGAACACATCTACTCAAGGAGATATGAAAGTTGAATATATTGTAAAAAAAAAAAGTTCTGTACAACAAGCGCTGCTATTTTAACTCTGTGACCTTGAGAAATAAATACTCTTCCTCTAAAAAATCTGAAGTTTCGATTTTAAACCTTCGCTACGGAATTTATATAGTAAAACCCCGCTGGTTCAAAATTCCGGATATTCCTAACAGACCATTCAGAAAACAAGGGGAAATTTTAATAAAATTAAATACCACGCGGCCACCGAAGCGGGTATAATCATATTTCATGTGAAAAACAGACCCAGACAACAACCAAGCAATGTTTTAATATCAGTTTTTTTTACGCGAATCAGGTTTACCCACACATCTACACTAAAAGAAAAATAGAATATATTTAAAATGTACCCCCATTTATGTGTGTCGAGAGTGGGAAACCATTTAGTTCAAAACCTATTTAGTACACCTATCAGGTATTCCAACCTTACGCTCTCTGCCACCAACAAAACAGTACAGATGAGACTGACGTCTTAGTCTATGGGCTCACCGATGCATTTCTTTCAAGCCGATACGTTTAACACCAGGGATTATCAACAACTAAATTTTAGTGTTAGTAATGAGTCAGGATGTTGATAGGAACTGCACCCGCATTCGTTAGTGGAAATATAAAAGGTTAAGAGCACATCAGGAAAACCACTCCAGTGCATTCATCCGAGAGTCGAACCTAAACCTCCAACGTCACCGTTAATCCGGTGTATAGTGAGATCTACTACGTAGACATAATAACCACGATTGTGAATGAGATATATTAAAATATATACGTAGTGACGTAATGTTTGTCGCCCCGAGAGGAAAACTATTAGCTCCGCTGTTAGCTGACATGATTTCTGTTGTTCGTACCACTGGGCGACCCGGTTATTATGTCACAGACTACCCGGTTATTCGAGACAACTCTGTGGCCATGATAAACTGCAAAACTTTGCTATTACTTGACACAGAACGAGAATGGTATTGCTTTTTATTAATTATTACATATTCATATATTTATTTATTTCTAATATTAAAGTTAAATTTTAACTAGTATATTATTAATATAGTTACTATTCAATACTTGATATGATTAATATAAATAATTTATATTATTATACATCAATATAAATCTTTATTATAATATTTAAAACAGTCAATATATATATAATTAAATTATTGTTAGTATTAATATCATTATTTAAAAAATCTAACAAATAAAAATAGTTTTAAATAACATAATCTATGTTTAATTTAGTAGATTTTAATAAACCCCCAATTAATTAATTTACTATTCGATGTTATATCTCGCTGCTGGTAAACTCGTAACAAAAATGTAAAAAAAAAGTACTGATTTGTGTTGGGAACATGATCGGACACGTGATATTTTCTTAAACACGGCAAAATTTGTAAGTACTTTCTCGCTCGCACATATAAATTCTGTGCGGAAGACAACTGAGGAACTACAGCATTTATCCACGACTCCCCTCGAGTGCGCGGACCTTATCCCAGATGTAGCGGGCGGCATTAACCAGTCGAAGGTGTGGGTGTGCTACTCCAGATACATGGGGGAGCACATAAGACAAACATTATGGCAAGGAAACTTTCAATAAATAGTAGTATTAGTATTAGTAGTCGGCGACCTGGTGGTCTAGGGGTAGGGTATCGGACTTCAGTGCTGAGGGTCCGGGGTTCAAACCTCGGTCCCGGCACAGATTTATCTGATTGCCAAACCCTTCCTTTACCTCTGACAAGACGTGAATGTGTGGAATGCCAGGCCTACACCGTGGTTCGGATCCCACGTTAAACTGTAGGTCCTTCATTTCATCTCACAATCACCCTACCAATTACACATTAGCGTAAGTGCGTATAACCTGAACGGGTAGTAAGACGTGGTACTACTACTACTACTAATAATAATAATAATAATAAGTAGTAACGTCATCTAGAGATGTTGTGTCCAGACCAGTAATGAAAGGTGCGTATAGAATGCTATATTCCAATATTCATAGAAAGCTTATTTTATAGAATACGAATATATTTATTTGCGGCCAACATTCATAACATTTTACTGTTTTTATTGGTGTTATTTATTAGGGGTTGATAATATCTATCAAAGGTGACAGCTGTGGATCATATGACTTGACGTATGAGTAAGTGAAAGTAAATCTAATAGTTTTTCTGGGTGTCATCTTAGGTGAAGTGTAGCCACAAGGATGGGGGGGAGGGGGGTGGTCTGGAAGGTTCCAGGGTACAACAGCTATGACAGCCATTAACATATATTCGTAAACACCACAAAAGTTATTTTTCAGTGTAAACTGAAATGTTGAGGTGAAGTAATTATATATATTTTTGTTATTACTAAATTTATTTCCTGAGGTTATTTAAACTACATTAGTCTATGATTAAGTAATTGTTAATTTCACTTAAAATATCAGCTTCCACTTTCTAATGACATGAGCGAAAATGCTTCTAAATTGCTAGACATTATTATAATGAGCTGAGAGTCTAGTTTGGAAATGTTTTTACGTTTGGCTTTAGAAATTGTTTATAAACATCAACAAACACCAAGAAATAACAAACAGAAAGGTTTTGGGGTAGCCCAGTCCGCCCCATAGTGTAGGTCTGTCTGTACTGAGGTAGGTCACTCACACAGCCACCCCATAGTGTAGGTTTGTCTGTACTGAGGTAGGTCACTCACACAGCCACCCCATAGTGTAGGTTTGTCTGTACTGAGGTAGGTCACTCACACAGCCACCCCATAGTGTAGGTCTGTCTGTACTGAGGTAGGTCACTAACACAGCCACCCCATAGTGTAGGTCTGTCTGTACTGAGGTAGGTCACTCACAAAGCCACCCCATAGTGTAGGTCTGTCTGTACTGAGGTAGGTCACTCACAAAGCCACCCCATAGTGTAGGTCTGTCTGTACTGAAGTAGGTCACTCACAGAATGTACAAACAGCTGCTATTACCACCAGGACCGGTCTCTCCGTGATCTGATTTATCAACGAACGGCCTTCTTGTTACTCCCATCATCTGACTTGGCTGGCTGACTGATTGTATCACTGCTTGACTGGGCGGATATTGAACATGACCTGGCCTTAAGGCTGTCTGACTGCTTGTATCACTGCTTGACTGGGCGGATAATTGACCATGGCCTGGCCTTAAGGCTGGCTGACTGCTTGTATCACTGCTTGACTGGGCGGATATTGACCATGGCCTGGCCTTAAGGCTGGCTGACTGCTTGTATCACTGCCTGTATCACTGCTTGACTAGGCGGATATTGAACATGACCTGGCCTTAAGGCTGTCTGACTGCTTGTATCACTGCTTGACTGGGCGGATATTGACCATGGCCTGGCCTTAAGGCTGGCTGACTGCTTGTATCACTGCTTGACTAGGCGGATATTGACCATGGCCTGGCCTTAAGGCTGGCTGACTGCTTGTATCACTGCCTGTATCACTGCTTGACTGGGCGGATATTGAACATGACCTGGCCTTAAGGCTGGCTGACTGCTTGTATCACTGCCTGTATCACTGCTTTACTAGGCGGATATTGAACATGACCTGGCCTTAAGGCTGGCTGGTGGTCTACTTGTTGGCTGATCATTGTCTGCCCTATTGATTGTCCGAGTATGGGTTATTGATTTGGTTGACTGGATTATTGGCTGACTTATTAGCTTGTTGGCTAACTATATTGTTATATAGCTTATTGACTGGCTTATTGGCTATATTATTGATTGAACTATAATATAATTGTTTAACCGACTTTTTTAAAAAATTATTTATTTATTTAGCACCGCGTCTTATTATCCGTTCGGGTTATACGCTTAGTTACTAATTACACTAATAGGTTATGAATTAGTAAGGTTGAGTTTATAGAAAGTGAACCCGTATTTGCGTGGAGGTAGAGTGGAAAACCATTTAGGGAAAACCACCTCAGTTCACTCGACCTAGACTCGAACCTAAATCTCCCCGTCCTTGGCAATCTAGCTCAACACGAAACTAGTGCGTTAGCCAACTACACCACCGATACGGGTAGCTGGCTTTTTGATGATGTGGGTTGACTGGATTATTTATTTATTTATCATCTTCAGTTTTCATATTTGGCGAAGAAGTTAAGGCTAGTTTTCCTTGTCTTACACTTAATCAAACTAAACACATCTGCTGAAGCAATATATATTTTTCTATTTTGGCCAAAAGGCTATATATTATGAAAGTTACAAAAACACCTACCTCTTTAAAGTAAATAAATCAAAAACAAAATTTTTTGCTAAGCAATATAAGGCATGGTTTGCCTTAATTTGTTTTTATTTATTGCGCGAAAAATTGTTGGAATAAGTCTGTCCCCACGATCTTTAGTAAAATAAAAACGCAATTGGTGAAGAGATGGAGCAAACGTAATAAATCGCCTGTAAGAGAACTGTTTACGGTGAAAGTGTTTTATTTAACTCTCCGTCAAGTGTAAACAAATGGAGGTGTTAAAAGTCAAGTGCACACCGATAGTTAATTTCACTTTCCCGTTTAATCAAATGTATGCCTACTTATTAATAAATACCTTGCTATGGACCACGCATGACTAATCCTCTCATTATTTACAGAGGGTGAAACTGTAGTAATGGAACGCTCTATGACCACAGTAGCGAGGCTGGACAAGTTAACAGGCACCGGTATTTTCTTTATTTTACACCACTTCTTACCATCCTTTCGGGTTATATACATTAAACTCACTTTGCCCGTTGGGGGCTCCACCCTCAAAACCCCCGGTGGGTTTTCTTTGCAAGTGGATGTAAACTAATGTATTTCCAGAACAGTTTTTTGATACGTCTTACCGTTTAGCCACAAGAGACCTCCAAAGAAAGGTCCACACTGACTTTAAAGTTGCTCAGCCATTTTGAATTCTTTTCGGGGGCTAGAAGTTGATTTTTTTAACTTTTTGGAAATTTACTGTCGGTACAGGCTAGAAGCTATAATTTTGACAAATTTAAAATTTCTAGCTCATCTGGAAGTAGGTAAACATTAATATAAGTGAGTCATCCACGTGGCTTTGTAATAGTATGATAATGGAGGTAGAGATGAGGAAGTTAAATCTTACAGTAAAGACCACCCTCGGAACACCCAAAAGAGATTCGAACTCCCCCCCCACCCCCAAGTTTAATTCAAGTGTCCCCCGGATTGAGCCCGTTTTACTTTACTAGCTCTCCCAGGGGATAAGGACCCATTTATTTAGTTAACCGTCCCACGTTACAATTTTGTCAGGGTTGAAAATTAATCAAATTTAATGAGCTTGCTTAGTGATAAATTATTGATCTTAATTTTGGTTGGTGTGTTTAACATAGATATATATATTAAGCAAGATAGTTAGTTGCAAACATACTGTCGCTGAATCCTACTGATTACTAATTATTTGGACACAGTTTGTATTATTACTGTTGTTATTATTATTAGTAGTAGTATATTTGACCATGTCACTAATCAGTTTGTTATTTGGTTACTATGTTTATAAAAGATAATGTAGCTCTGTAGTTTTTTCCTAAATTGACAGGTGGTGGAAAATAAATAAAAGGCTTGAATAAAATACTGACCCAGGCCATAGGCAGGAAACAGTAATGGATCTAAGAAAGTTTTTCTTTAATTATAAATATAAAACATGCATTATATGAGCTCATTGATTGTACCAGAACATGATTAAAAACTAACACAGTATTTGAAAACAGACTCTTAACCGCTTCAATGGTTGAATGGTCTAAGGCGTCCCTCTCGCAATAGACTGGACTGTCGATGACAGAGTAAGACTGATATGGTATGATCGTGTAATGAGGATGGGAAAGGAGAGGACACCAAAGATAAGGCTGGAGATGAAGTATTTAGGAAAAAGATCACAAGGGAGGCCAAGAAAGAAATGGAATCAGAAGATAAAATAAAAGGTTAAAGTGAGAGAATAGTAATGCAAGCGATTAAAGGAGGAGGAGTAGTGAAAGGCTAGAGGAATACGGAGGCATTATACTAAACTGGTCCGGCCAAAGAGTGGAAACAGTTGAAGATAGTAATATATATTTATACACAAATGCATGTATCCCGAACGGGTAGTATGACGCAGTGCTTTAAAAAAAAATCGACTCAATACAAGCCCTTACTTATAATTTTAAGCCCCGATTGATGTGTAACCATAATCCAACATACGCGTAGTCAGCCTCCCTTTAAGGTGCAACAAAAGGGAGCACGAGTAATTTTACAGTTTTTATAGCATTATATTTTTTCGGCCAAAATAGATCAACTATTTCTCCAGTAGCAACGTAGAGTTTAGTTTTCTGCACATGCTAATATCAACAGATATTGAATATCTGTCAAGAGTGTCCTGGAATTTCGTCAAAACTTTTTAAATAAAGAGAAAATGTGTTGACAAAATTCCAAGACACCCTTTGACAGATATTCAAGACCTGTTGATATTAGCATGTGCGAAAATCTAAATTCTATGTTAATACTGGAGAAATATTTTATCTAATTTGGCCAAAGAAATATAATGCTATAAAAACTGTAAAATTACTCGTGCTCCCTTATGTTGCACCTTAAGTCACACATGGACATAGTATCTTGCAAACTCCGGTTCTCGACAGAGTTGAGTGAAGCTTATTACGTCTGTCACGCTACATTAAATTAGAGGTTATTCCCGTGGGTATTGCAATTTACAACATCTAATTAGAACAGGTTTCTGAAAGTGAATTTTGTGAAAGTAGCTGGTTATACAAATGAGAATTTATAAATGAACGAACTTGATCACAGTTCTACATAACCATTCCTATATACTGAAACCTTAATTCAGTCGGGAACGTATATACTCACTGAGACTAGGACCCCAGGTTTGAATACTGGCATGGTCGAACAATTTCTAATTGATAAATTGTGGGATTCCCATTTTCTCGTAAAGAATAAACGATCAATAAGTTCAGTGTTTTGTCTGTTCTAGATTAAAAGCAGTTTATGAGTCGTGTGCTGATGTAATCAGTCAGATCAGAAAGTGCACGTTACATATCTAGAGTTTCTTCCCATACATTCCCTTAGTGTTTTGAATATAGGTGTACACAATGTGCTGATGAATTCTTGACAAATCAATAAGAAGTGTTGGAAAGATTTATTAAACTCAAGTGCAAGGATAAGTTAGTTGGTCACATAAAGCATCCATTTTGTATGGAGTAGATAAGAAATACAATTTGTTTATAATCTTTGGATAAGTTTAAAAATAGTATATTATTGACCATCTTATACAGTACTGTGGAGTGTTATGGAGTGTTGTCATGGTAAGCAGAGATAGCTATAATTGTACCTGTGATACGTTTTGCCCCACACTGTCCCCTTTTGACCAACCATACAGTCTGCTCTACATACCTCACATGGGAATGTATGTCCGTTGATAGCTGACCAATAAGTGTTCTACTGAGTGATGAGAACAATTCACAGTCTAAACAATCAACTAATATATCGCCTAGGCTCTCTAAGGACATCTCGCATGTGATTGTGACGCATTGAGGATTGTCACTTCCCTGTATGTCACACTGGATGCACAAGAGACCTCCCCCTTCAATTTGCCCAGCTGACAGAAGGTCCTCTAGCTGTCAGCTAATGAAAGTGAGAAGCTCTCGGGAGAAAATGAAAGTGGTATGTTAAACACAAATCACTTTGTACGTTTTCATAATGGAGGATTATAACTGTTCACGTTATATATGTTAAAATGTGTGTAGAGTTTCACGGAGCCACGCATTACCATGGAAGGGGGAGAGTGAACATATACACGGGTAAACTCGTCTTACACTTCGGTGGCGCCGACAATAGATTTCCTTTGTCTGCTTCTTATGAAATCAAATGGTGCAGCGTCTATTACACAGCGGCGCACGGAAACTGCTTGTGGAATTTCCTTGACACAAGTCTTGAGGTTTCTAGAGTGTTTTTTCCTTTCACCGCGCCTGTGTGTGTGTGTACGCGCGCGCGGGTGTGGACGTAAAGAAATCACGGGAGGAATGCGTTACCGTGTCATTCCAACACCCTTCGGATCTTTGGTCTATTGCCGGCATGCCTCGTGTTCATTTGTGTTGTGAATAATGGTGAGCCTTTTGCTTTCTATCCACACCGTGCATTTTGGTAGTCGAAATGTACCTATTGACTGAGGTGGAATTCAACATAATTGCCATCGAACAGCGTGATCTCATTGTGTTTTTCCTTGTAAATATAATTTAATGTCGACTTCGGTGCTCTTGTGGTAAAGTGCTCTCCTCAGGACCCGATGTTCGTGGATTCAAACCCAGCCGGGGTCGACGGATTTTTAGTTGCACAACTTCCTTCAGAGAGGAAGTAAAGCCATCTGTCTCATGTTGATTGTGACATGTAAAATAACCCTGGAAGTTATGGGAAAAAATATCTCTCCTGGCAAATTTTTATGTTATTTCGTTATCGCGCATAGAAATTCTCGTACGCTGATATAATCAGTCAGATCAGAAAGTGTCCGTTAAATACTTAAAATAATAAAGGATGAAAGTTGTAAACAAAAGGCAAATGTTCACTATAATATTTTGGGTACACGACAACTTAACAAATATATTTTCCATGAAATTTTTCAAATGAACGGAAGAATCCTTCCGGATGAACAGTACTTCCACAACTGAGGCACGTTTCATGGGCATACCTCTGGAGGGAGATACATGGAATGTCACGTTTCATGGGCAGACCTCTGGGGGAAGACACATGGAATGTCACGTTTCATGGGTAGACCTCTGGAGGAAGACACATGGAATGTCACGTTTCATGGTCAGACCTCTGGAGGAAGACACATGGAATGTCACGTTTCATGGGCAGACCTCTGGAGGAAGACACATGGAATGTCACGTTTCATGGGCAGACCTCTGGAGGGAGGTACATGGAATGTCACGTTTCATGGGCAGACCTTTGGAGAAAGACACATGGAATGTCACGTTTCATAGGCAGACCTCTGGGGGAAGACACATGGAATGTCACGTTTCATGGGCAGACCTCTGGAGGAAGACACATGGAATGTCACGTTTCATAGGCAGACCTCTGGAGGAAGACACATGGAATGTCACGTTTCATGGGCAGACCTCTGGAGAAAGACACATGGAATGTCACGTTTCATAGGCAGACCTCTGGGGGAAGACACATGGAATGTCACGTTTCATAGGCAGACCTCTGGAGGAAGACACATGGAATGTCACGTTTCATGGGCAGACCTCTGGAGGAAGACACATGGAATGTTCCACGGGGTGGCTTGGAGGGGAGTGGCACGCTGTAGTTGGTGAAAACCTTAAGATTCTAATCTAGACCACTCTGTCATCGTATTGTCTGGTACACAGGCTCTAATCTCAGATGATTGTATTTAGGGGGGGATTTTCCACACAAAAAATATATTTGTTTGTACAAATTTGGGTACATTTTCTTTGTGTTGTATCTTTCTCACCCTAGTCCATTAGTGGAGATATGTGGATAGCTAACGGGATGTAGAACTGCCATTCTATATTAAAATTACTAAGATTTTAGATTCTCAGGTTAACGCTGACTTCAAAGAAAGCCGAATACATTATACATCTACCCACACCAGTGGTCACATGGTCTAAGGCATCAAGTCCACAAACCTGGGCTGCCCAGCAATGGGAAGGTCAAGGATCACATCCCGGGAGGTTGCAGTGATGTTGATTTCTGACATGCGATATATGTGCAACACATACTAGACACGAGGCGTCACTCTCATAATAGATTGGACTGACGTCGATGGGAAAGATCGGGACTCCAACACCAGTCAGGTGAACTAAAGATGGTTTTCCCTAAATGATTTACCACTCTCCCTCCACGCGAATGCGGGTATACTTGCTGTGTAAAATTCCAACTTCCTAACAGATTAACGTGGTTTGTACATGTGCATTTAACCCTAACCGATATTAATACGCGTGATAGGGGGTGTTTGTAAATGGAGGACATCAACACTCTCTTGAAAATTAGCGCCACCAAGATGTGGTGGGGGGGGGGGGGGATGAACACCCCCCCCCCCTTCCCAAAAAAAGGAAGGAATTGTTTTAGCTGGACTCCCGCGGAGAGATGCCCTAAAAAGGGAC
>CABFVZ010001436.1:171285-191379 GCA_902151445.1 Timema monikensis
GGGGGGGGGGGGTGTTCCCTCACTCACTTTCACCTACCCCCTCCCTCCCTCCGGTTTATGTCACTCACACTCGAACTCGATCATCCGTGCCCAGGAGAAGGTAATTAAACTCTCCGGACTGTGACTGGAATGGTAACATCTTCCTCCAGACGAGAGTGATGGCTCTCTATTTCTCTTTCATTCATACGTGGACAGCATCTCGTATGAGCACATGTCATCCGGTGAGAGGAAAGTGGAGAGAATCTTCCAGCCCACCGTTGAGGACGGGGACTTAAGGAGGCGTTTTCCAAATCGTGCTTTGAGACAGAAGAATAAAAGATACCCGGTGGGTCTGAAGTTCGTCTCCACAGCCGGATGTTTTTATTTTCATAAGAACAGTTGGAAATATTTACAGAGGTTTCTTTAACTGTAGTCATGAGGGGTCGGATTGAGGCTAAACTGATAAAGCCAGGGGCCTCCAACAGTTGAAGAGACTCTGGAGATTCAATGATGAAAAGTTATTTCATCTATGAATACTGATTCAAAGTATAATTACCCTAGATATCTAAAATCCGTGATGCAAAAGTTCAAATTTTAACTGTTTTTAGCGTTATTAAAGATAAAACTAATTTTTATTTGATTCATTTTTCCTTTTTAAAATATTACTGAGGGCCTCAAAGTACCTATAACCCAGGGACCTACTACTCGTGCGCCAGGTAATGGGGCTTTTGAAATGCGCTGTCAATGTCTAAATCTGCAAACAAAATATATATTTCACATCCCTAAGACCACTTACCCACTGGTAGAAACAAAACCAACATTGAACAAAACTGTTCTAAGAAGAATTTTATATTATTTTTAGATTGGAGCGTCCTCACAGACCAAAACGTTGTTTTAAGAGAGTTTTTTTTCTTCTTCTTTTCGAACATTGGGACAATCTGGCCAAGTCCGGCTTGTAAAACTTTCGATGGAAAAGATTGAAGAACAAACCGATCCACGCATGTGAAATTTGCTCACTTTCTATTCGTTTGCGGAGAGTCCTGAAGTCCATCACAACATTATGTTTGTGTTTTGAGTGTATTTGTGATGTACAGTAGCTCCACGGCTTCTTTGGTGCTGACTAACAGCTTTGAAAAGTTACCAGACCAAATTATATGTCCCTACGCCGAGCCATATGATCTGCAAAAACACGTGTTCAGCAGCTGTCACTTCTGACGGTCAAAATTTGGGTATATACCTAAATGTTGACTGTCAGAAGTCAGCTGTGAGCTGTCAGTCAGCACCAAAGAAGACACGGGACTACTGTATATAATCATGACAGAAGAGATAGGAGTTGACTGGGAAATGATCATTTATTATGTACTGTACAGCAGCAACCTGTTATCTACGATAAATATAAAATAGAATATCACTGACACAATAGAGACTTAATTACCAATAGGGGTGACCTGGTGGTCTAGGGGTAAGGTGTCAGACTTCTGTGCTGGCGGCCGGGGTTCAATCCTCGGTCCCGGCACAGATTTATCTGATTTCCAAACCCTTCCTACACCTCTGACAAGACATCTTGTGAATGTGTGGAATGCCAGGTCGCCACCGTGGTTCGGATTCCACGTTAAACTGTAGGTCCTCCATTTCATCTCACAATCACCCTACCATTACACATTAGCGTAAGTGCGTATAACCCGAACGGGTAGTAAGACGCGGTGCTAATAATAATAATAATAATAATAATAATAATAATAATAATAATTACCAATACGCGGTATATTATTATTGGAAGGAAAGTTAAATTGTCAGGTAAAAATTCTTGGTTAATTAATATGGTACGAGATTTTGATTGTCTGGTGAATATCTTGTTTCGCCTGATGATATGCCACAGCATCAAACACGTCTTGTTCGAGGCAGTTTCTTGAAACAATTTGTTCCAAACCAATCGTTTCGACCTGTGGTTTAAGTGGCTTAGTGGAGTAAAATAGTAGCGTACTTTATTCTCACCAAAGTCCACTTTCTCCGAAGTGAGCCAATAAAATTAGTTCATCTGTGAAAACGCCTGTTGCAACCCACATAAAAGCTTAACTTTTTCGAAAGAGAAAACTTAGACCTTTTCAAGTGTATACAAATTTAGCATAGATTGAACTACCATCTTGAAAACAAAACAAAAACGTACAATAAATTTTCCCTGTGAAGTTATTTTATTCAGCACTAAACCTTACATACCCGTTCGGGTTATACATATAAATTACACTCTGGTTTCAGGGATGAGGAAGGCTGATATAATAGAAAGTATACCTGTATTAGCGTGGAGGGGGGAGAATGTAAAACCAAGCAAGAAAGACCCGCTCTGATTATATCCGATCGGGATTTGCACCCTGATACCCACGTGATCAGAAATACAATCTATTGCGATTCATCCAGATTGAATAACCAGAAGTGAGACTTTTCTTATAAAGTGTAATTTTTGACTAAAAACCATCACAAAAAAGATGTGTGCATTTAATTGTTTTGCAAAGTATTTACATTTCTTATTTAAATAGCAACTACCTTGTGAACACATGCGGCAAATATTTATATTCCTTGCTCGTATCTAGAATACATGACTTACAAAGAGGGAAGAGTTTAGTTTTTTCCACTTTCCAATCATTGTTGATAAAGGGGGTATTGACCTTTCTACCGAGATGCCGGAAAGTCTCCGCCATATGTTCAACCTCACATACGAAGCGCAGAGATCTCCATATGTCCTCGTGACTAATGAACAAAACAAGAAAGTGTGACGACTTGGACAGAGAAACTTACATAAAGACATAGCTCCCATTCACACTTAGTGCCAGGAATACAGTACCTAGCCATCATTCACATCAAGTGCAATCAATACTGTGCTTAGCCTCCATTCACACTTAGTGCAATAAATATAGTACCTAGCCTCCATTCACACTTAGTGCAATAAATATAGTACATATCCATCACTCACATCAATTGCAACAAATACAGTACCTAGCCATCATTCACACTTAGTGCAACAAATACAGTACCTAGCCATAATTCACGCTTAGTGCAACAAATACAGTACCTAGCCATAATTCACGCTTAGTGCAACAAATACAGTACCTAGCAATCATTCACTCCAAGTGCAACAAATACATACCTTATTGGAAGGACTGGCAGGAAGCTGTACCATATTTTACATCTTCAGATTATCATCGCGCCATCTTGTTGAAATAAACAGGTTGGCTGGTAGCTTTCAACCCCTGATGGAGTCATTAGGAACTAATGGTAGCTATTCCACACTCGCTTCATTGGTCGAACGGCCCAAGGCGTCACTATCTGTTAGATTGCCTGCCGATGACAGATAAATATAATTCATGAAAAGTGGGCTCAGTTAAATTCTTGCTCTAATGGAGTGTTGTAAAATTTGGGCTCAACCGGCTCAAATAACTGGAAGACCGTGGTCAAGTAGCGCACCTGCGTATGACTAACCGCTGAGGGCAATGCCCATAAGTTCCAAACTCACCTCTTCACCACCAACTATTTATTTCATTTCATTTCTGCTGTGATTTTTGTAGGGTGCACTATGGAATTTCTTACAACGACCAAGGGCTAACCTAACTTAACCTAACCTAGCCTAACCGGAACACCCGATATATTAAAACTTTAACTTAGAAATACCTTTGATCAAAATGTAATCTGTGGGCGAATATTTCACCTCCACCTTTTATTACCTAATGTTTTGTTGAGAGGGTCTAATTTCTTAGAGGTGTGAGTGGATATTTCACTGAGCTGATATCTCGCTGAACGGAGCCTTCATGACACCGATAAATCAGGGTTCGAATCCCAGTCGTGTATACTTAGAGTGTTTTATTTCTAAATGGCTTCCCACTCTCCTTCCACTCAAATGAAATGCTTTCTTACTCATCCTTAGGCCTACCTCTTGAGAGTTATTATTATATATGCGTATAACCGAACAGGTAGTAATACGCATTGATGATAATAATATAATTAAAAGCTATTCCGCATGATGTAGCAAAGTACTCTCGTGCTGTAGTTTAACAGAGGGACTTAGGAACCTGTGGACTTTTATCATTGTGAAAAACCTGTAAGGGAAGATTGCAAATTTAACTTATAGGAATATATGTATGTAATATGTATAGGTATAAATATGTTAGCTGTTTAAGTTAATCATAATGTTTAGAGCATACGCCAGTTTGCTTAACATCCCGGTTGATTTTTTAAAATCGTATGTCATGTAATATGACCGGGTGGGAAACGACACCCAAGCGTGGTCACTGTATGTGTAGATTATTATCCGTTCCGATGGGGACAGCGTTAAACAGGGTACACCATATGAGGTTTACTACACGTCATACACGCTCTGAGACGATGTGATGATAGTTATTATGAAGCTGTGGAGCTGGTGTGAGTTTTAACCTGACTTTAACTTAATTATCCAAACTCAGGTGTCCATTGGGATTATCCCCCCTTAAGGAAAGAATACCCAAAGTACCAGCCGGAAATCTAACCCGGGACCTCTTGGTTTATAGACAGGTGTACTGACCGCTACACCACGGGGCCAGTTCCGGTTGTGATCATAGTTCGTTTATGTTTTATTCCGTTCAGGCTATTCAATAATTTAAACAAACGGGGGTAGGGTGGTAGGAGGATAAAATACAGAGGAAAGGTAGGCGTACTAACATTTGCGTGAGAGAAAATGGAAAGCTACCATCAGTACATCTGGCTGGGATTCGAAACACAAACGTACCCATCATACAAGAAGAGAATGACGCCTTGGTCATCGTGGGCCCCATTTCGAAAATGTCGGACTGTCGCAACGGGCCCAGAGGATGTATTATAACTGGTTTGTTTATTCTTCCAGCCTGTCTGGTGGCGTCTGGTGGTGCGGCGGAGAAGAAGACGCCAGAGACTCTAATCGACGCCGCCGCGGCCGAGGGTGGCCCTAAAGAGCTGATCATGCTTGAGATCGAGCCCCTGGCGGCCCGGAGAGCCGACAAGCGCTCCCCGGACCCTACCCCTCAGTATGGTCCTCAGTCGGCCCAGGCAGTGTACGGCGCCTCCCCGGGACAGTTCCTGGTGAGGTCCAGGGACCAAGGGGAGCCCGACGTGCCCGCCGAGTATCTGGGACTCCTGCAGAAACTGGTGGCGCAGCAAGCGGCCCAGCAGCAGCAGGTGGCGCAGGGGCCTACCTCCGCCCCTAGCAGCACGCATGCGCCGCCCGTCATTCAGCAGCTGGTCATTGCCAGGTAGGGGGCTGTTAGCATCTTACACTCCTTTAGAGATGCAGGTGACGTCTTACAAGATGGGCCGGCCTGGAGGGAGAGTGTAAAATCAAACAGGTGGATTTCATTGTGGGAAACTACCCCGGTTGTTCCATTTGCAGCAGCTCTGGTCAAATTGGGCACAATAGTCGAGCAGAGCTGCCCAGTCACATCACCTAATATGATTGTCTTAGTACCAAGCCTGACTGTCCTTGTTCAAAACTATAAAACGTAAGAATACAGGAAGAGGAGGTGTAAGTTTAAGGATCCCGGTCGACATCCTCCTGAAGATACAAAGAATAATGAAACATCCTTCAGTACACCTAGTTACCAGCCTAGGGATCCCGGGTTTGATTTCCGGTTGGTTTCATGGGTATTTGTTCCCGAAAGAGGCATTATCCCAGTGGTCACAGGGGCTCAGTTAATCACGTTCATAATCACTATCATTACATCATCTCAATGAGGGTAAGACGTGTAAACAACCTCCAAAGGTATAGCCTGGGCAACGTTCTGTGTCATTAGTGCAGCTAAAAGTCTACACACAAGGAGACAAAAATATATAATATATATACCAGTCAAATACGCTAAAAAAAAGAAGATATTTTTTAAACGTCACGTCTTACTACCCGTTCGGGTTATACTCTTATGTACTAACTAAGCAAATGTTAGGGATCATGAAGGCTTAATTTAGAGTAAGTGTGACCAAATTTGCATGGAAAGAGAGAGAGAGTGGAAAACTATTTAGGAAAAACTACCTTCAGTGCACCCAACCGGGATCCAACCCTAATCTCCCCATCTTCAGCAATCTAGTCTATAGCGAGAGAAGCAAGTTAGACCATGTGGTCACCGAAGTGGGTGAAAATTTGTGGCGTAATTTAAGTTAAAATTATTCTATAATCCGTATCTATAGGAGAAAGAAGATAAAAAGTGGTGCTTTCAGGTTACATATCCTTAGGTCAGGGTCTAGTATAGCCAAATCTAAATTTGGACTTCAATATTAACTTTTTCTATATGTATTTTTAAATCTTATGTGCCCCCTAAGATGTCTTCAAGTACTCGAAGTTGAATACAACTGCTTTAGTGCACCTAATCGTAAACAAATCCCAGCCTCCCACGTCCAGGGTCCACTACTCTGATATCTCCATAAGCTCACGAGAATATTAACTTGTTACAGGGACCCGGAGCCAAGCGCAGTCAGATACAGCAGCCCCGTTGACCCCTCTCAGCTGTTGGCCCTGGAGGGGCTCTCTCCCACCCCAGCCCCAACCCCAGCCCCCAGACGACCACAACCCCCTTACGCGAGGCTTCAGCAACAACTGCAGCAGACCTACAGCGATCAGCGCACACAGCAGCAGTTCCAAACCCCTCGAAGGCCGCCTCCTCCCACGTCAACTCCAGCCTCGGTGGCCTACGCGCAGCTTGCCCCCACCTCGGCGCACAGACTGCACGAGTCACGGCTCAGGGCAGCCCTCGCCGGGGATAACCCCAACTACGCCTCGGAGGCCTTGGCCCAGCAACAACTCCTGAGGACCCAGTCCACACCGACGCCCGCGCCGGAATACTATCAAGGAGGTGACGATGCTGTGTTCCAACAGCAGTTGACGAGGCTTGTGGTGCAGGCGCAGCAGGAGGCACAGCTGTCTCAGCAACAAGAGGCACAGTTTTCTCAGCAACAAGAGGCACAGTTGTCTCGGCAACAAGAGGCACAGCTGGCTCAGCAACAAGCGGTACAGTTGTCTCGGCAACAAGAGGCACAGCTGTCTCGGCAACAAGAGGCACAGCTGTCTCGGCAACAAGAGGCACAGTTGTCTCAACAACAAGAGGCACAGTTGTCTCAGCAACAGGTAGCTCAGGACGAACAGTCTCAGCTCCAACAACTGATCCAGACGCAGAGTGTCCAACCTCAGTCCTTCCCTCAACCTCGACCTCAACAGCCAACACCTGTGCAACAGCAGCAATACCTCTCTAGCCCACCATCCTCAGCCCAGTACCAGCCCGTGTACGCCCAGCAGGAGGGCTCAGCACCCACTGGCCGTCAGGTTGCTTCAACCACGGCACCCATCTACGTACCATCCTACCCCGAGCCCCAGCAGCAGCAGAGCCCTCCAGCGCAATACCTCAGGGAGACCATCCACCCTCGGTCGAGACGCCCCCAACAGTCCGTCGTGCAGATACCTCGCCAACCCTCGCGGCAAGCCCTCACCGAGAGTGACCCAGCCCTCTACCAAGCCCGCCAGCCTCAGAGGGCGCGACAGCAGGATGACGACTTCCTCTCTTTCCTTCTAGAGCAGCCCGGCAGAGGACTCTTCAACAAACCCTCGCAATCCACCCTGGATATCATCCAGTCCACTACCGCCCTCCCCCCGTCGAGGTCCTCTATCTTCGTGTCGACAACGTCGAACCTCGAAGGACGCAAAAACTCCGGCGTGACCGTGGAGGAGGTGGGGTCAGTTCCTCAGGACGAGGGGAAGGCCATTCCGGAGGTGCGTCTGCCCACTCCTCAAGGGCAGCGACCTCTGACTCAGAGCGAGTTCCAAGCGCTCATATCTGCCGGGTTCAAGGTGTCTCCCATCGGACAAGAGACGGGCCCTCCTTCCCCTGTAACTTATACCTCCCAGGAGGCTTATGAGTCTCAATCTCCCGTCTCAGTGAGGTATCAACCACAGCCTTCTGTGCCCCAAAGCTACCAACCACAGCCCTCTGCACTCGATAACTATCAGCCACAGGCCCAAGTCTACTATCAGTCCTCCCCAAAGAGGCAGAGGTCATACTCGACGCCCATAACTCCCCGGAAGAACGAGGTGATCTACGAGCAAAAAGCGCCCCAACAACAGGTGTACCAGGACGCTGATTACGACGTTCCGTCAGCCTCCCCCGCTCAACTATCCGTACCTCAAGGTCAGCAGGTGCAACGTCTGTCCCCCATAGTGGTGCCTGATCAACCGGAGCAAGGAGAGGCTTCGACCCAAGATCAGCCGAGAAGGAGGCCCTCGGGGTCACGCAGGTCACAGTACTCGAGATCAAGGAGTTCGTACAAACCTCAACGCCCTCAAGAGGTCAGTGGCGAGAACCAGGAGACGTACGCGACTTATGACGCCGTCCCGGAGTCTACCAACTACAGCGCTAGGGGCGTCAGACCAAGAGGACGTCGTCCGACACCAGCTTACGAGTCATCGTGAGGTGTTTCTTGAGTGCTTGTTTGTGTTCTCTTGCCCATGTATTAATCATCGTCGAGTTGAGAAACGTTGGTGATATTCTTGTAAAGTTTTGGATGGATGGTTTATATATAGAACAGACTACATAGCTCCTATTAAAATATTTATTCTTCGATTATTGTAGATTTTGTTATCTTTATATTAAAGCAAAATAGTACATGACTACTTTCAAAGTACTTTATAACCGTTAAATGTATCAGGTACACACCCACCTATAAATGTTTGATTACTCGTCAGTAAAAGTTTTTATTTTATTTTAACGCACCTTCTTGCTACCCATTCGGTCTATACGCTTATGTAATAGTTACTCTAATGTGGTCAGGGATGAGGAAGGTTGAATTTAGAGGAAGTATACCCGCATTTGGGTGGAGAGAGTGTTTGGAAACCATTAAGGAAAAACTCTCCTCAGTACACCCAATTGGGATCAAACCACGATCTCCTCGTCATCAGAAGTCTAGTCTATTGCAATAGTAGCGCCTTAGATCATGCAGCCACCTATGCAGGTAAGAACGTATTGATACGCTCTCTATTTTTGTGGATAAGCCTGTACGTCGAATTCAAACAGAATATTGAATAAAGCGTTGTCTGTTGACGACAACAGAGGCAAGTTGTACAAATGTCCTTTTCTGGAAATAGTGTTAAACAAGAAATCATTTTGGATTAAACATCCTCAATACATCTATCCAAGATTTGAACCCTTATCTGTCCATCACAGGCAAAAATTAGCTTGACTTTTATCACGGCCTATTTCTAGTAACAAGCCGGAGCTTTATCTGTGGTATGACGTCACGGGACTACCCAGCAATCTGCTGTGTCTCATGGAGAATAATGTGGCCGTATCCCATTTAAAAAAAAATAATTAAAACTTAGTTGGTAATTTGAAAGATATTGATTTTGAACTATGGTTGAGTAAAGTGGTCTCTACGTGTATAATTTAAATTAAAGTACTTTAAGTTGGAATATACCCATGAATAAACATTATAAATTAATAATTGGTAGTTATGGATGTGCTTCATTCACAAACATAATAATAGTTTATGTTTAAAAAAAATAACGCAAAAATAGCATCAAGTTTGAAGCCTAATAAAATGATATGTTTTTTTAACTAGTTAGATATAGGTCTATATCATATATTTGAATTAAAAATCTCAAAACTTCGTAATGGTTGCTGATACTAGCTACACCTTGTAAATTGGATTAGCAATAAGGTCGACTGATGTGGTTTTTACCTCTAGGAACGAGAACTAATTTTATAGGAAGTGAGTGTTTGTGAAACACTTAGTGTGTGGAGGCTCCTGTGGGATTTTGAACAAAACTAAATAATAATATTAATAATGACTACTACTACTACTACTACTACAATAACTAGTACTCAAATCACCAGCCTTTTAAAATGTGAACACAAAATCAGGAATTTTCTTTCAGAAATGTTAATAAATAAATAGCCTTTTTTGTTGACAGTTAAAAAAATCGTAAATAGTTAGATTTATTAAAGACCTTGTATGTTTTATGGGCGTTGTAAAAATAACTCATCCCTAATAATAAATAAGGACTTCAGCCATGTTCCAGAAAAAAATTATAGCCAATTTTATTTCCCCTTCAGATGTCATGACAAGGGCAAGGATTTTGATTACTTTAAAATAATCAAAAAATTACCTATACAATGACTTCCAAATTCTAAAAAATTACTAAAGATTTCCAAAAATCTATCTAAAATTTTAACAAAAACTTGTAATAAATTTAAACGACTAAATAAGCACACAGTTTACCAAATAAATGTAAACTAAATAATATCCACGCATTGAAAAGCCTTTAAAAATTAAACCCTTGTATTCTGCTAAATATAACATTAATTTGTAAATATCTGTTTCAGAAGTAATAGCTACCCCCGCCCGACGCAACCCCCTCCAACCTAATTTCAGTTTCACCAGGAATGTTTATTTTACAACCAGACAAGTAAAGAGGATACAAAGTTAATTGACTGCATTATACAGTGTGTTCGGAAACTCACTGCGCAAACTGCACATATAGCTTGTTTGAACCAAAGTTAATACATAATCCCTGTCCCCTTACATCCAAAAAACTATGCTAATATCATTAAATTGTGTTCAAAGTTTCGGCGTACAGCGCCTGGAGAGAAAAGCTGTCAAGCATGAGTTTACAAGGAGTTGCATAGGAGCTAGGCGCGTGGCACTACATATGTAATAAGTAATGGCAAGCACTTTCTGTGATGCAGGACCGTTAATGTACACGCATGCTTGAACAACTTTGCTCTCCTGGTGCTGTACGCTGATAGTTTGAAAACAATCTAATTGCATTAGC
Source organism: Timema monikensis (assembly GCA_902151445.1). Classification (NCBI taxonomy): domain Eukaryota; kingdom Metazoa; phylum Arthropoda; class Insecta; order Phasmatodea; family Timematidae; genus Timema; species Timema monikensis. Next base: position 182,069 of record CABFVZ010001436.1, read on the forward strand.
ATAGCTTTCCTATTTTAAATGTATAGGGGATGTTGTATTGCTTTAGGTTGAAACAAAATATGTGCAGTTTGGGTTATCAGTTTCTGAACACTCTGTATATGTCTCATTTTGACAATTGTGTCTTTGAAAAATACATGCATTTATAAAATATTGTTATTATAGTACTTAAGAAATATACTTATTCTACATGAATGCTTTTAAATGATTCAAACATAACCTTAAAATGACTAAAAAATGTATCAAATTGACCACAAAATTACTTATAAAATATTCACTACAATGGGATCATGAACAGAGTTTATTTACTTGAGAGTATTGTATGTGACGAACAGAAAAGAAATATGACATGTCGTCAAACTCCAGTTCCTTGACTCGTGACCCTCCCTATCCATTGGTTGGAGGGGATTCCCTCGTTCCTGTGAAGACAACCGGGCTGGGACTGGGGGTACATAAGGCCAGGTGCACAGTACATCATTTCTTACACACAATGTTGTACAAGGATTTGAAATGTTTTTCGATAATATGTACCATCATTTGCTCACATTTATTGAACAAAGGTTGTACCCAAAGTATGTTCATACGACACGTACAATTGCTGATAATATTTGAACGACGTGATGGCTTAGCTATCTTTACATATTAATTTATTTTTTATTCTTTAACAATCATAGAGTAAGGTTTTTAAATATGTATAAATGTTTATCTAATCATCTCTAAAGGCTATGAATATGAATCAGGGATTATTTTAATTGTATTTTTTCTTATTAAAAAGTCTAATGTATTTACATTTTAAAACTTTTAAAATTAATCGGGGCTTAATCTCTTATAAATATAGTTTATTTATTTTGATCAGGTGTTTAGCTGTTAGTTTTTAAAACGAATTATTTTATAATTACTAAGTATCTAGCAGACAGGGGTATCTATGTTTACAACTCACAAGTTGTACAATAAAAATGGCTGACACAGGACTTGTCCTGTTTCCATCAAGGTGCAATATGTTGCATACAAAAAGTTATACAAAGCAGATATTGTATATTCTTGTGACGAAATCTTGTATCTTGTCTTGTGTACCAGGCTTAAGATAGTTTATTTTTGTTCTGATTACCTTTTAAACGTTTCTCGCTACGCCACTGCATGTTGTGTTATTTTCAATCATTATCTCCGTCACTTGCAGGTACAGTCAGTTAGACAAAATAAAGGAGTCTTGTAATAACATATACAGCTTATAGGTGTATTTTGACCCACATATATGGTTACATGGTCTAAGGCGTCACTCTGGTGATATACTGGACTACCGATGATAGTGAGATCGGGGTTAGAATCCTGGTCGGATGTACTTGAAGTGTTTTTTTTTTCTACGTGGCTCACTTATTGTAATAATTAAAACGCTAGCCTGATAAGAAATGTCTATACGCCATCGTAAGGGTGATATTATTTTAATAATTAATTATATTATTTTATAAATTAAAAGTTCTGATGTTTTTTTATAGTCTTTTATTTTAATTTTAAATGAATAAACTGTTTACTTTTAGCTAGATATCACACGCATTTTATATTTTGATAAAAGCCCGACTATTGCGTTAAATGAATCTTAGCTATACGTGTTCTTGTCGAGAAGGAAGGATCACCAACAGTGAGGAGATGTGCGCATTTCAAGGGGTATATCAAGCGACATTTCCTTCTCGAAGCTTCCTAGAAGAAAAGGGGTGAGGTCATCCAGGTGCGTCTCTTTCCACGGAAAGTGCGTTGTCTTTTTAAATAGAGACGTAGAAGGATTTCACCACACCTTACAACTCGACAGTTCTACACAAATAAATCTTACAGCCCGCTCGAATATTAAATATAGTAATTTTGAATATAGATTTGAATAATAACATATTGATATGTATAATTTCATATCATTACAAACTTTCACTCCAAGAAAATTAGCTTGTATAGGCTCTAAATGGTGCCTCCCTTCTCCCTAATTCATGTAAACATGTGGACAGCCTGAAGGGGTAGTAGGAGTCTGACAAACTTCACAGGACGAGACTGATGCCTTTGTTCACTCACCTATCAGCGTATTTTAAAAATAGTATTAATCTTGAATCCCTCTAATTCAACGAACAAATAAAATCCAAAACCAAACTTGGTGTGTTTAGAATGTATCGACGTGAATGTGGTCACGTGGTCTGAGGCGTCAGGCCTACAGTGGGTTGAACTGTCATTTGGGAGAGGGGGTGGAGGAGGTCATGGTCGACTGTGTGCACTGAAGGAGGGGGGCTGAACTTCCTCTCTAGACCAGTGTTTACCAAACCCTCACCAGTCGTGTACCCTTTTCAGGGACATTTCCTAACCAACCCCCACCTTTACCTCCCCCCCCCCCCAAACAAAAGGGCACCCATGTGGGTTTTCCAAATGGGTAGTGGATTGAGGTCCCATCTGCTAGAAGTTTGGCACCCCCCTCCTGAAGAGAAAATTCTAGGAATCTAACCTTGTGGGAAGGAGTTCTAGCGCATCTGAACCTAATTCTGAGTTATTAAGATTTTCAAGAGCCAATTTTTGCAACAAAAAAAAAAGAAGAGTTTCTGATAAATTAACAACAACAAAATGTAGTTGTAACTGAACATATTTAAAATAAAACATTATATTTTTCACAAGTTTATTGAGCAGAAGAAAATGAAAAAAAAGTTATTGAACAGGGAATGGGAGAAACTCTACATTTTATAATGTATCTGTTAAGTTGGATATTGATGATTATAAGTTGTTAATAGCAAATTGCAGCCAAATCACAAATACACATTTTTATATTTTATATATTTTTTCTAAATAAGTAAATATTTCAGAGAGATAAGGGAGACCTGAAGCCCCTCTTATTACCCTTTTATGGGATTTTTTTGAACGATAAACATCCGTAGCACAACTTCCTTCGGAGGGGAAGTAAAGCTGTCGGTCCCATGTCGGTTGTGGCAGGTAAAAAAAAACCTTGATGGTATGTGAAAATATGTTTCCTGGTAAAATTGGTAGGACCTTTCACTCTCGCTCATATAAAACTCTCGTGTACTGATATAATCAGTCGGTTCAGTAAGTGCACGTTTTTTACCTCAAATAAACCAAAACTATCCAGTAACACTATCATATGTCTCAGTGTACAACATACCCTGTTAACTCTTCTTTGCTGCATACCATTACCATAAAACATATCATGAATAATAATTAACTCTGTTAAAAAGTCTCGTGTCACAGTTTTACAAACACTACCATGGACTATACACCAAGCCGTTATATAAACCATATGTTGATACGTAAAAAAATTACATAAAAAGTGTCCGTCTACCCATCGACAACATAACCAACTGTTTGAAATAAGAAATTATGGTTTTTTTTTCTGCCCCTCCACTAATTGCTAGGACTCAAAAGTAGGTTCTGCTTGTGTAAGTTACTCCAGTTTATAAATTAGAGTCTATTGACCATAGGAGTGGAGGTAACTAGCAACTGACAGAAGATGTAAAAACAGTTCAAAGAAAAACATAATTAAAAAATCAATAGTTTGTTGTGAAAGTTTTAACTTCCAAGCGTGACAAGAGTTTAACACATGTTCTTGCAGATCATGTGGTTTGGCGAATGTCTACATACAAATTAGATCTGATTACTACCAATCTTATGGCAAATGGACTGTGCCAACAATTTTCACAGGGGGAACTTTTTATAAACGCAAAGCTACCAATTGACTGGTTGGATGAAGTATCTGCAAACAATTTAATAGTTAAGTTATGTTTGAAAAGGCAAGGCTTAGTTGTTATTTGTTTATAACGTCCTTGGGAATATTAATATTTAATTATTACTTTTTAAGGCCCTTGGTCCTGTTGATTGCAAATCTAAAACCTATTTTGTGGGATGGTGGGTGGAAGGGTGGCGTGGCTTCACAACTGACCAAAGTATCCTTCCGCGCCAACAAGAACAGATGGTTCACGGAAACCATAGATGGCGCTAGCTAACAGACAGATCTTTCGGAAAAATCATACGTTTGGAAACATCAGTTTTCTCGAGAACGAGGGAAATTTTTATGTTAATATTTTCAATATACCTTCTAAGATAATGTATTAATGTTTATTAATGGTTACTTTTTTATTTTTTGCTATCAAGCCGGCAGTATTCTAACGAAAAATGTCAATTTTATAGATATTTGATTACTGTTAAAATTATAGAGGAAGTGTGTATATAAAAATATAGCTTAATCAATATGATTCTATTATTGAACAAACCGTTTCCGGAAATAAAATTTAAAAACAATAAAAATTATTGAAGATAACCGTTTTTCCCATGGCTCTGCATTTCCAAGCCAAATGAAAAAGGCTAATCGCCTTAAACGTAAACAATAAAAAAAACTGATCTTTATTGGACTTACACTTTCAACCACCAACGATGATTGAAAGTCGCTAAAATTTGGCATTGTATAAATTAGTTTTATTTAACCTGTTGACTAAAAAATTATCAAAAACTTTCAATTAAACTTCCTCGTGGATTACTGTAAACGTTATTTTCACATTAATAGATTAAACACGTCTTACTACCCGTTCATGTTGTACGCAAATATAATAATTACTCTAACAGGGTAGGTATGAGGGAGGAAGAATTTTAAAGGTAATATACCCGAATTTTTGTGAAAGGAGAGTGGGGAATCCTTTAGGAGAAAAACACTCTAAGTAGGCTCAATCAGGATTCAAAACCCGATCTCCCCGTCATCGGCAGGCCAATCTAACAAGAGAGTGACGCCTTAGACCGCTCGCTCACTGAAGCGGGTTCATTAGTAATTAAATGGAATAAGAATATGAATACAGATTGTGATATTTCCATTTACTCCAATGTGGCAAAACGAGTTTCCAGTTTTCAAATAATGGGCTTTCTATGAAAATAAGACTGTACTAATATTTAAAAATGAATTGATGTCTGCCTGTAACTCTTTCACGCAGAAACCACTAGACCGAATGTGTTTAAATTTCGCATGGACATTTCTCGGACGACCGGATAACATGTAGGTTGATTAAAATATACGTCCGCCATTTTGTTTCAAGATTACGGTGATGGTAGATAGCAAGGTAACGAGGACATTAGCGTTTAAATCCCAGTTGGTTGTAATAAGGCTTTTACCTTAATGCAATTACATTTATTCTCAAATTCCACCTTAATGATCTGTATTTTATCATCGTAATTAATGTATACGTATAACCTAAATGAGAGCTGTGGTAGAACAAAAAATCAAAGGAAAGACAGCTATAAAAACTACAAGATCTATCACGTATTCATACGTCAAATCGTGTGTTCTAAAGCAGTCCCTTTTGATAGGTATTTTCAATTAGAATTTTCTGGTAATAGCATGCTTTTTCTGAACCAACTTATTATATCATTACATGACTTATAAACTAACCTAATAATAGCATATACACAACATCCATCCATTTCATCAACTATACATTTTTCTTTTATGCTAGGAATCGAACCCTAAGCCCTTATTTAAGTAGGCAGACACACTATTTGCTGAACTAAGACGTTTTTAAATATTCTGTATGAAAAATTAATATTAATAATAGAGTAACACCTGATATATTTTTTGTGGGGGGTAGTAGAACGTGGTGCCAAAAAAAAAGACACTTCCTAAGAAAATTGGACAGTAGACGGTATTCCAATAGCTCTTCCCCCTCTCTCCTCCAGACTAGTGCCACATTACTGGTTTAAATCCCGGCAATCGGTGACGTAATACCCCTCCAATGACATAACTCGTATAGTCCCGTGGGGGTTACCGAGTTCACAGTGATTATACTCTGTTAGTCATCGCTTGGCCGAATAGATACAATACGACCCAGACAAGTTGAGTGACAGACTACACTAGGGAACTAAGAATGTTCCATTAACTGACGTGCCTCACTTACTAACTCCAGCCTCTATGCCAGTTGAGTGGCTGTTCTCTTAACTGACGTGCCTCACTTACTAACTCCAGCCTCTATGCCAGTTGAGTGACTGTTACCCTTAACTGGCGTGCCTCCCTTACACCCAGGATCTATGCCAGTTGAGTGTCTGTTCTATTAATTGACGTGCCTCCCTTACCCCCAGGCTATATGCCAGTTGAGTGGCTGTTCCCTTAACTGACGTGCCTCCCTTACCCCCAGGCTCTATGCCAGTTGAGTGGCTGTTCCCTTAACTGACATGCCTCCCTTACCCCCAGGCTCTATGCCAGTTGAGTGGCTGTTCCCTTAACTGACGTGCCTCCCTTACCCCCAGCCTCTATGCCAGTTGAGTGGCATGTTCTATTAATTGACGTGCCTCCATTACCCCCAGGCTCTATGCCAGTTGAGTGGCTGTTCCATTAACTGACGTGCCTCGCTTACCCCCAGCCTCTATGCCAGTTGAGTGGCTGTTCCATTAACTGACGTGCCTCGCCTTACCCCCAGCCTCTATGCCAGTTGAGTGGCTGTTCCACTAACTGACGTGCCTCCCTTACTGTATTAAATTTAATCCCAGTTAGTGTGCGAGGTTGGTGTTACACCCGTAATAACCTTTCCCTCTCTCTGTTCTCTTCAAGTCTTAACCAACCTGTCAACTGAGTAGAGTTCCGGCATTGGTTGTAGCCGTGTCCTGACGTTATCTCTCAACCTAACTGGTACCAGTTGCTACCGCGTGAAAGGACGAATAGAATTGGCCCCTTGGAACATATTATTTGATTTACAATTGGTGGCTGGTTCGGGTTATCAATATTTCATGTCGTGGTCCAACATTTAATGAAGGGGGAGTAGCTGCTGACATTACCGAGCTGTGGGCCAGGTAGGTTTAACACGCTCTAATAAACTTTCATAATAATCATGATCATCAGCATTGCTTAAGTGATTTTTTAAGACTAAATAAACGTTTATTTTATCGTATGATCTGTTAAAAACCCCAATATTTCTATCCTCATTGATTAGGGATATTAGACAGAGGAACTGCATCAGATATGAGCTGGCCAAGCCTAACAATTCAGCTCATTTAGTAAAACGCATGCTCATTGATTTAGAAGTCTATAAGTTCGATTACATACATGAGTAAAACTTAGATTTTATTTACTAAAACTGAGTGACTTCTGGGAACTTAGGGACTTGTCTTGGAACTGTATTACTTGTCGTGTTTAGGAACTTGATGGGCTGGAGGAGCTAACAAAAACTCTAGAGGAATCCTTGCTTTTATTTTTTAAACTGCCACGTCCGTTAGGTTTTACCTTCACTGTTCTCTTTTATCTATTCCTTTACTCTTGCATTTCTTTGTTAACTCATCTGAGTTTGTGTGTTTTATCAATTTGTTCTTAGGGGTAATATGATCCGTCTCAAGGAAGTGTTATAGCTTTACAATTTACTGATGTTAATGGCTACTATTGTGACGGCTTGCCATAAGATCCTGGTAATAATGATAAGAGTAGCTATATGGGGTTGGGCTGTTGTGTTGACATTACAGTTAGTACAGGATTGAGTCACTAATACTCGATACACAAGTACCAAAGAATTGTGAAAACAATGAGAAAATAAAAGTTATTCAAACTAAACGTATTGGGTGACCTGGTGGTCTAGGGGGTAAGGTGTCGGACTCCTGTGCTTGGGGCCCGGGGTTCAATCCTCGGTCCCGACACAGATTTATCTGATTACCAAACCCTTCCTTCACCTCTGACAAGACATCTTGTGAATGTGGGGAATGCCAGGCCTCCACCGTGGTTCGGATCCCACGTTAAACTGTAGGTCCTCCATTTCATCTCGCAATCACCCTACCATTACACATTAGCGTAAGTGCGTATAACCCGAATGGGTAGTAAGACGCGGTGATAATAATAATAATCGTATAGCCAGTATCTGATGGTTTTTTATAAATATTTTTTAGGCATAAACTTGACACAAATAAGATTTTGAAACAGTATTATTATAGTTGCAATTATAGACACTTTTAAACCCATATTTAACTGAGATTATATTCAATCACATCATGATTATATAGGGGTAATCCGAACAACAATTGTTATTTTTTAAGTTTGATCCTCTGGTTTACCCCTTGTTTGATGCTTCCCGGAGTGACCTGCTGGTCGACTAATTGCAGGATAGATCTTACGAAATGCCGGGCCCATTGTTAATTTAAAACTGTTGCGATATTTGAGGTGTCGAGCATAATAGATATAATCTACCTAAGTCACAGAGCTTGGTCCTTTTAAAACGACACGATAAATTAAAAACGACTTAAACCTAATCTAAATATATTATCAAAGTGCACTAATTAATGCAATCTCGACGATTAAGCGTAACTAGATGGAAAGTGGTGTTGTTAAGGTTATTAAAACAGCAACAAAACACGTCTAGCCAAAATAAATAACATATTGCTTGAGTAGAATCGTTTAGTTTAATTTCCTGCACTTGATTATATCAACAGGTGACCTGGCAGTCTAGGGGTAAGGTGTCAGACCTCTATGCTGGCAGCCGGGGTTCAATCCTCGGTCCCGGCAAAGATTTATCTAATTACCGAACCCTTCCTTCACCTCTGACAAGACATCTTGTGAATGTGGGGAATGCCAGGCCTCCACCGTGGTTCGGATTCCACGTTAAACTGTAGGTCCTNGGAATGCCAGGCCTCCACCGTGGTTCGGATTCCACGTTAACTGTAGGTCCTTCATTTCATCTCACAAATCACCCTACCATTACACATTAGCGTAAGTGCGTATAACCCGAACGGGTAGTAAGACGCGGTGCTAATAATAATAATAGATTATATCAACAGTACTTGAATATCTGTCATGAGCATGGCGGGCTTTATTTATAACAGAACTTTTTATCTTAATTTAAAATGTGTTTCATCAAATTCCACAATACCATTACAAATTTTCAAGAACTGTTGATATCATCATGTGTAGAAAATTAAACTAAACGTGTATGATGGAACAATATTTTATTTATTTTTGCCCAAAAGTTATATTTTTTTTTATTATATCTGTGAAAATAACTTAATCCGTATCACCTTTCATCTAACCTTAAAAAAAGTATCTTTATATTTGTGTTGGATTAGTAATTAAAAAACAGTTTAAACCATTGCAATAGGTTCAAAAAAATGGATGTCTCCTTTATTTAGAGGTAGTAAGATAATATACGTTCATAAATATTCCCAAGTTGTTGAATTAATGAATATAAGCGCTGCGCTAATGCAATCAACACTTTGGAAGTAGCTGGTGAGATTCTTGTCTACAAAGAACGGGGATATATCAGATAACTCCTGTAATAGAGGGTTAGGAATTATGGTGTGTGTGTGTGTGGGGGGGGGGGGGGGGGGGG
>CABFVZ010001437.1:0-37817 GCA_902151445.1 Timema monikensis
GTTCCGCTTGCAAGCACTTTATTGCCCAAATTCACTAACAAATTCCAGTAAATTCTAGCTTTTTGGTGAAATTCCCTGTGTTTTCCCGTTTTTTTTCCAGACACAAACAAATTCCCTGTCTTTTCCCGGTTTTCCCTGTTTTCCAGGTGCGTGGCAACCCTGATTTCAGACCCACAAATTAGTTACTTAACCTTAACAATGGTACGGAAAAAGCATAAAATAACTAGTTTGACAGGTTATCCCTCATAAACTGATACTAATATTATAAAGAGGAAATATTTGATTTTTTGTTTGTAATGGATAAACTCAAAAACTACTCGACCTATTTTAAAAATTCTTTCACCAATATAAAGCTACATTATCAGCGAGTAACATAGGCTATATTTTATTTTGAAAATTAAATTTATTCCTCATAAAAGTGTCGATGGTATATTATATAGTTGTTGGAAAAAAAAAGTTGTTGAAAGGAAAGTGTGGTTGGTGAAGGGGGCGGGGGGATAGAGGTGAGGAAAGAGGAATGAGATGAAAATAGGAGGTAGGATAAAAAGAGGGAGGGGTCTATACAGTGATGGTAGGACTGTATTTTCAAAAATATTAAGTAAAAAAAAGTTTGGTTTTTATATTTACAAGATGGATGATTTGAAACTTTGTTTTATACGATTCTTTACAATATTTTTTTACGGGGAAGGGGGCTAGTCACTCATACTCTGATATGATTTGAAATCAATGAATCACTATCTATAGCTTATAATTAATTATACATTTATTAAAATTGTGCAATAATTTGTTTATTATTGAATTAACTTAAGTCATTTAAATTTAAGCGTATTGAAAGATAAATAAATATTTTGAAATATTGAAAAATACACACTAAAAATATAATAGAATAGCCCAAAAATTTGCATACCATAATTTCAAGTTTAATTTCAACCATACTGCCTAGCACCAATTAAAAGTAAATAAAGGTAGGTTTAATTTATCTAAAACTATATATAAAATAAATGACTCAAAACATAATGCTTATAATTTTATTTAAAGGGGTTATTATCAAAGAAATGTGATTAATTTCTACCCGTTTTTCTCCTCTCTAAAATGATAAAATGATTCATTATTCAAAGAACCAATTTTGGTGTGTTATATATTTTACTTTTCACAATATGGCCGTGTCAACCTAATGATATCAGCCAACAAAACGCGACCAGAAGACTAATGTAGGGTCACACAGTAAATCATGGTGTGGCTGCATGCCGACACAAGACCTACCCCCACCCCCACCCCACTAACATCATAAGGTGCGAAACATAACATGTTTAGTGATGGATGAAAAAGGGAAATGAGAAGGAAACTGAGAGTTTGTAAACAAAATAACTTGTGTATTTCTACGAAGTAGATCTACCTTTTACCAGACTGAGTAAAAGGTTCGTCGGCTTTCTTTCTTTAACTGTATTCAGTTTTACTATTGTTGTTATTGTTGTTGGTTTTGTAATTTAACACACACTTGAAAGAACAGAATAAAGAACTTTTCTTACAATTATTTTATATTGCTATGGTTTTTTTTTAATTGGAGCTAACGATAATTAAATATTAAGAAAAAACAATGGAAAAGTCTTTCTTAAAATTGATTAAATAATTATGATTATCTTCATAAAATAATAATAATTTAGATAACCACTTCAGTGGCCATATGGTCTAAGGCGTCATACGCCCAAAAGACTAGACTGCCGATGATCGGAGCTTCCCAATCGTATGTAGTGCAGGGGTTTATATTTACTATATTGTTTTCTACTCTCCCTAAAAGCAAATGTGAGTACACTTTCTCTTAAATCAACCTTCCTCATCTCTAGCACATTAGGGTAGTTGGTACACATGATATTGACCTATGCATAGCCCAAAAGGGTAGTAAGACGCGGTGCGAAAAGCCTTAATATAATATAAGACTATAATATGCAGTTTACGTTGAGAATTATAAATGACTAGCAGTTTTAACCTTTCTTCCTACGGTTGAGCAGCAAATTAGAACGTTCAACATCTTTATGATAATTATTCGTAGTACAATCCTGAGCTGATAATGGCAATCAAATCCAATCATGGTAATTAATAAATTTTATATTTTAGGGAAAATATTACCTTGTCCAAAAAACGGGTGCACAAAAAAAACGCAACCCATTAGCAACGCAATATTAACCTAAGGACGATCATAGAATAAAATAAACGAACCATTTGACAATGTTACGTACATATTTTAAATTTAAGAGCATCACAGTTTACCAAAGAGCGTAAATACATAATAAACTCTGTTACATAAATATGATTGTTAACCTTGCTATATCACCAGAATTTGTTTATAATTTAATTGTTATGTGGTCCTTTAACAAACTTGGCAAATTTAAAAAAAGAAATCCATGCCGAAAAGAATATTTTATAATCATTTTGGAAATATATTAAGTTAACACCCCCTCCCCTCTCTTCGCAACCTTTTTTTTTCAGGCCCCTTTTTAAATAGTAAATATTAAACACTATTTATTTTGATATTGGAGACCCTCTATTTTCCTCACAAATTTTAATTTTTTACCTCATCTAAAAGGTTTTATAAATATAAGCCCCAACCAACCACCACCTCCAATTTACTGGATCCTCATTTTGAAATTTCCTTGTTTTAGATTTTTCTGGTTATATATGAAAACCCCGCTACCTTCCTGCCAAGAAGAATGTAAAGCTTCCAGGCCCTAAAGTTGTGGAAATACGGTGATGAGTGAGTCAGTGAAACTTACCAAACTTTTTCCCCCCTCTCCACCCTCTTAGAGGAAGAAATCTAAAAAGCTCCATCCAATTCTAGAAAAAACCTTCACTCTAAATTTCAAGGCTCTACTGTATTGTCCACTGGTTCAAAAGATACAACTTAGAATTTTGAAAAGATTCAAACCCTTCCCTACCCCCTACCCCCACCCCTTAGAAGTCAAATTTCAAATTTTAAGACTTACTTTGCTATCTGCTAGGGCGTAGAAATTTCATTTTTCTAGTGGGGGTCCGAACCTCCACCCCCGGCTCTGCCCTTTCTTACAAACTTTCCATAGTTCCTAAATAATGTGTTGAGTAAGTAGTTATGTTAAGAAAATGGGTGAGGAAAGATATTAAATCTACCCACGGTACTTATAATATACGATAAGGTCCACAAGGCAGTAGCCTGTCGTGTCTTGTTTAGATGCTCTAATATTTCTTAATCTATGAATCTAATGTTTTGATGTATGTTTGCTCTAATTTTTGTTTACCTCTGTGTCGTATGATATTAATTAGTAGTAGTGATGCCTTGTTGTGTAGTTGCTCTCAATATTCTTTGGTAAGATTTTATAGATTTCCAACAAACAAAACATTGTGAAAACAATAGGTGCACACTTGTAAAAGAGCTGATATTTTTTGTGTCTCTAACGCTCGTGTTTGCTCTGCTCACTTTAGTGAAATGGACTTTGAACGTGACTTGAGGGTGGAATTACTCAAATTGAAACCAAATAGTGCGTTAAAAAATAGTTTGTGCCACATTTTAAAATACCAACTGTCACAGCTTCTTGCAGTAGTTCAGAAAGAAATAAAAGAGCTGATAAACGCGAAATAAAAAAAAATCTAAATCTCCTTTTAAATACATACGAAAGTAATAATTTGCCCTTTCCATCCTTAGAACATGAGACTATCCCAACACACTTAATAAGTACATAAGAGTTAGAGTTGGAACTGCTAAAGAAAGAAAATATTTTAAAGAATGAAAATAATGTTTTAAGGAAAGAAAATAAAGACAATTTGACAGAGTTAGCCACTGCTAGGACAGAAATTTCTCGTTTAGCTGAAACTATAAAACAAATCGAATCTCGTTTATCCAGCTCCCAAAATCAAATTATTTTAAGAGTAAAATGTACCAATTGGAATTCTGAAGATGTAACAATGGCAATAACGCTAAGATGTATATATAAAAAAAACATTTAGATATTTAAAAGACGGTTTAAAATATCCTCTTCCAATAAAACGCCACCTCAGCGAATTTCCTGTTAAGCCAGGATTTATAAATGTAAGTTTAAATATTTTAAAAGCACAAGGCAATGTTTTTACTGATTTTGAAAAAGACGCGGTGCTTTGTTTTGACGAGATGAAGGTGAAATCTGACATGTGCTATGATAGTGTCGAAGACAAAATCCTAGGACCACACCCAATTGTCCAAGTTTTAGTTATCTGAAGCTTAATTGGAAAATGGAAAGAACCCGTCGATAAAGAACTAATCTTGAGTGTTGTTGAAACGGTTGAGGCCACGGGATTCCGTTTCCGGGCTTTTGTTAGTGATATGAGACCATCAAATCGGAAACTCATGTTGAATCTGGGAATAATACCTGTCTGTACAAGTATTAAGAACCCTTTTTCTGAGGAGCGCCAAATTTGGTTTTTTGACATCCTTCATGTTCTAAAACTTTTGAGAAATCATTTACTGGACGAAGAATATCAGATGTCGGTAACATTGTTAAAACAGATGTATTTGTACAGATCGTCAAGTTACAAAAAGATAGCGATCTGAAATGTGCGTAAAAATTAACACTAATCACCTACTAACAGAAAAGAGAAACAAAATGTCAGGAAGGCTGCAGAATTACTATCCATAACTGTTGCAGCTGCTATTGAATATACTCTACCTGGTAATGAACATGTGGTTACATTTTTGAATACTATAAATGATGGCTTTGGTGTGCTAAACTCTAGATTAACTTATCATTTAACAAATAAGTTGAAAAGTGCCTATGGGATTAATTTAAATGAGCAGAATGCAGCCCTTAAATATTTTTAATGATATGTGCGAATCTATTCGAGCTATTGGGAGAAATAAACTATTTCCTTTCCAAAAGGGCTTCCTAATATCTCTCCGTAGTCTTCAAGGGTTCTATAGTGAGTTACACTCTTAAGAATACACATATATTATGACAGCAAGATGTAATCAAGACGTCCTTGACTCTTATTTTTGTATTATTACAGGCCTTGGTAGATTTTATGGTCATCCGCTACCAACGGCTGTGAGCCAAAGAATAAAATCTTTATTTTTGAGCCACAGTGCATCAGTAATAGTAAAAACTGGGAAATGTTCAAGTACACAACCAGATTAAGTATCGATGTACGTAATACAAAATCCGAGATGTGATATCTGGGAGGATTCACAAGTAGAATCTACAGTACAGGAAGAAATTGAAAGTGAACAGCCAGAAGAGTAAGACGTTATATCAACTCTTGAACCCTAGTTAGCAGAAAGTAAATATAATATTCATGGACAAGTAGCAGAAGAAAGCATAGACTTACTAAAGATGTTCGCAGGATATATTGCTTATAGAGTGAAAAAGAAAAAGCTAGTTACAGCTTACGAATATGGCCATCCAACGAGTCACTGCCCAACTAAACAAATATACTGACTTTCGACAATATCAAGAGGAGGCCTGATGGAGCCAACAAGTGCGTGCGTGAGCTCAGATTATATTTAACATGGAAGAGGACTTCAATACATTTCATGGTGGAGGTTTGAATAAGGATTGTGATGTGATGAAAACACTAGTGAACATCCCCAAGTTTAAGTACATCGGCATAGATGAATTAGCTATTTCATATGTTCGAACGCGGACCTTTATTAGAATGAAGTCTTTGAATAAGAAGAAGTCTCAGAAAATACTAATCTACGGTAGCAAAAAGTCTTATGGCGGTAGGAAGAAATCAAAGAAACTAGCTAAACTTCGATGAGTTAATTTCGGTGAGTTTATCATATACTACATTATTTCATGATAAATTTTATTTTATATCTTGCCTACATTATTTTTTCTGTTTTAAATCTATAATTATAAGTAGTTATCTTATTTGTATTTATTTTGTGAAACTTTCTTGTAACCCCTTAATACATGTTCTTCATTACGTAGTTTTATCACAATGGCTGGCAGTGTAATCTGTACATTTTTATATCCTAATTATTCCAGCCAAATTAAATAAAAAAGCATTAAGAAATGGTTATAAATTGTCAATTCCAATTCACTCTAAAATAAATGTTAGTAGAGATGCCGGCAACTAGCAGGCAGTGTTATAGTAATGGACTAGCGCGGCCAGTGGGCGCCGAGTGACGTGTCAAAGGGGCAGGACTGGAGGGTGGGAAGGGGGAGATTAGCGTGGACCTTACCGTGTATTCTAAGTACCGTGAATCTACCTACATAAGCTACAAACTCCACTTTTGACAGTTGTTCTGTTATTTAAGTTGCTCTTGTTTTAGGGTGATTCCTCAAGTAGGATCTTACATGTGCTAGCAAAAATATTTGCCTCATTTTCTTGGACCACATTTACTCGGCTCATTCCAAGAAAGGTCCTTTGTTTTTCAATAACATATGAATGTATGAGTAAAGAAGTACACTATTTGAAATTTTTTCAGAGCTAATTTTACAATCGGATGTTTTACAAGGTGAATATTAAAATATGTGTTAACTAATATTTTATTGATGAAATCTGCAATTAAAGACGTAGTTAGAGTAAAAAAAAAACTTTAATAGGTTTTATATTTATTTGTGGACCTCCCTTTAAGGGGGCGGCCAAAAAATTCCAGTGGGGTCCAGTTAATCCCAAAGGGGGGGGGGGGCTGGATCCCCCGGACCCCAACCTTTCTACGCTCTTGATTATCTAAAGTTTTTCTATCTGTCTTCCAAATTTAGACTTTCTACGACACTTATAAATCCTTTTTCTGTTTAACCTCCCCATATATTTCCTAGGGTGTCCTCTAAAAATTAATGGTTTTTAGACTTTTTATTATTTAGAATGGTCCCTTTTAATGTACTGCTACTGCCAAAAACTAAATTCCCCACATAATATAAAGAGTTTTTTTCTCTTTTAATAATAATCTCCCCCCAATACTTCTCAAAATCTTAATTAAAAAATGTATCATTTTTAAATCCTCCTGGTTAATGGAGCGATCCCCCTACCTTGCTACTAAATTTCAGTTTTCAAGCTCATCTGGAAGTGGTTTTTCTTTCCACGTCTGATCTTCTTTCAGCTTTATATAATATATGAATTTCTTATTAATCTATATACTACACAGATTAATTAAGACATTCATCCGATTCAGTGGCCGAATGGTCTAAGGCATCATTCTCGTGTTCGAACAGGTGACAAAAAATAAAAAATATACGAATTTCGTATAAATGAATAAACTTTATATGTATAGTAAATAACGGTGACCTGCCGGTTTAAGGGTAGGGTGTCAGACTTCTGTGCTAGGGGTCCGGGGTTCAATCCTCAGTCCCGGCACAGATGTATTTGATTGCCAAACCCTTTCTTCACCTCTGACAAGAAGTGTGTTAATCACAACTTGTGTATGTGTGGAATGCTAGGCCTCCACCGTTGTTCGGATTCCACGTTAAACAGTAGGTCCTCCATTTCATCTCACAATCACACTACCATTACACATTGACGTAAGTGCGTACAACCCAAACGGGTAGTAAGACGTGTTGCTAATAATAATAATAATAATAATAATAATAATAATAATCACTGTAAATAATAAAAAACATATTTCTCTCATCGATCGGTATTTGGTTCACTAAATACGCAATGGCGGAACAGATTTTCCGACTTTTCGGAATCTAAAGGCGTTGTTTTATGAGCTATTTTCCACGCGCCATATACGTCTTGTTGGTAGTTATTTGAGGATTATGTTCTTGTTGAGAGGTAGTGATTTGTATCGGTAATTTTAGAGAGTGCGGAGGGTCTGGTTCTCTCACCGGCTATACGCTCCAATAGACCGCACTTCACTCGTGAAGGTCATGCCAATGACTCTGCTAATTATCGGAAAGCTCGGGTTCGACACACTTTACCCTCCAAGTTCATCACCTCTACGCCTGACTGCACTCTAAGCACATTCAGTGCATCAACAAGCTACATTATACTGTGTTAGTTAAAAAAAAAAATTAAACCTAGAAATCGATTCGAGACTTTGAAATTAAAATGTTATTTTAGGCACTATGTTTTGGTGGGAATTCATCTCTTCCATCTTATCCAATGACAGCAATGTAAAGTGTGGACTGAGTTCTTCTTTTCATTGTAAAAGCCATATTGTGTTTGCTACTTTTATCTGTTTCTATCCACCTTTCCTGTACCTTCTTCCAAATAAGTTATAATAGTATTATTAATTAATATAATAAATATATTAATACGGATTAAAAATGGTAGCTAAAACTTATTCAAGATATAAACTAGTAAATCTACTTCATAACTGTAACTAAAGCTGCTTCAAGAATTAACCAGGTAAACTTGTGGAACGGCTTCCAGGCGGTACCTAGCAGACTATTCAAGACCGTTAATAACAGAATAACTTTTTTTTTTTTTAATTATTAACCTGTGAAACTACTTCAATGTTCTTCTTAATTTTTTCATCTTTCTTTATGATATTTCAAATATTCACTTGAACATGTAACAGGATTGTACTCAAAATAGGGTGGTGGTGACTTGTTGGTCTAGGGGTAAGGTGTCTGACTTCTGTGCTGGTGGTACGGGGATCAATCCTTGGTTCAAGCACAGATTTATCTGATTACCAAAGCCCTCCTTTACCTCCGACAAGACGTGAATTAATCGCAACTTGTGAATGTGTGGAATGCCAGGCCTCCCCCGTGGTTCGGATCTCACGTTAGACTGTAGTTTCTCCATTTCATCTCACAATCACCCTACCATTACACATTAGCGTAAGTGCGTATGACCCGAACGGGTAGTAAGACACGGTGCTAATTATAATAATAATAATAATTAATAATAGTAATAATAATAATACTCCAGATAAAAATAGAAAATTTAAAACCTATGAATATTAGTTAAAATTATCTTGTTTTTCCTCTTCGCTAATGTGTAAAAATTTTTGTAAAATGATCAAAATGACAAAATCTATAATAGGTTCTTAATATTTTAAAAAGCAATGGGAGTATACAGAATTAGGTACATTCAATTCAAAATAAGACATGTTAAAACTTTTTACAACCTCCATTTGTTGGAACGTGGACTGAATATCGCTGGTAACGGGAAGAATGGGTGTCTATCCTACTCCGGGTGTACAGAGTGTAGTTTTTCCTTAATTGTTTTCCACACCCCATATATGCAAACTTGGGTACATTTCCTCTAAATTCTTCTTATACTTTCCTCATTAGCGTAATATTATGGCGTGCTGGCTTGGACGGATAGTAAGACGTGGGTGGAAAAACCCACTATTTTGCACCCCATGCATATTTCAACCACACCGAGATTCAAAATATAAAAAAATAATAACCCTAGATTCAGATAGTTAAATGTCTCAGAAAAAACGCCTCAAAGATTTTATCCCTATTTGAGAAGCGAACAAGATTGTTGACTCATTCTAATAAGGTCAGGGTACAAATCCAAGTGAGGTTTTCTGAGAACACTTTTTATTCTACCTCCACGAAGGAGCGAGTATTTTTCCTCAACATTCTACCTTTCCCAGCTCTATTCCATTTGTGTAAAAATTCAGGTAATACGTGATACATTAGAGAGGAGAAAAAGAGGGGGAAAAAAATCCGGGAGCTTTGGAATAATGGAAGACTTACCACCAAAAACGCGCGAGGAATTCAATGTCACAATATCTCAACTATATCCAGAAAAATGAGTATGGTAGAATTTATAGAAAACCTACCCAAATTTGCGTGGAGGAAGGTTGGAAAGCCATTTAGATGATTAAGCTATTTATAAACCCAGCCAGAATTCGAATCCCAAATTCATAATGTAGGTAAACCAGCAGATTCGGCCTTATGGCCATCGATGCTGTTCTCCCGATTTTGAAATCACAAATTAAGACCAAAATGTATCAATACGAAACTGGGTTTGGTCCATTACCGTTTACACCTAGGTGAGTCGAGACAAAGCTATTTTTATGTATACCCACATTTTAAGCGAAGAGGAAAGTCGAAAATGTACAAGAAAAAATAAGAAAATGTTGGATTCATGAAATTAACTCATATCAAGATACAGTAGGAAATTTTCTTTATTATTTAAGAATTTATTTAATTTCGAATGGATATAGTCAAATGAGAGTAAATTTTCGGTACAGTTAGTTATTATTATTATTATTAGCACCGCGTCTTACTACCCGTTCGGGTTATACGCACTTACGCTAATGTGTGATGGTAGGGTGATTGTGAGATGAAATGAAGGACCTACAGTTTAACGTGGAATCCGAACCACGGTGGTGGCCTGGCATTCCCCACATTCACAAGATGTCTTGCCAGAGGTGAAGGAAGGGTTTGGCAATCAGATAAATCTTTGCCGGTACCGAGGATCGAACCCCGGCCGCCAGCATAGAAGTCTGACACCTTACCCCTAGACCGCCAGGTCACCGGTACAGTTAGTTAATTCCTTGCCAAGATGTATCGAACTACATTTCGTGTACCATTATCTTTTTGGCAGATAATATGTCATGTTTAAGGTAAGCTACAAATATTTAGTATGTGTTTAAGGCTTTATGAATTAGTATTTAATAATTAAGTAGAATCCAGGAACTTTTAAAATAAACTCAATCGTTCATACTTTAATGTAGTTCTTATAACCACTAAATAGAACTTATATATAAAAAAAAGTTTAACATTATGTATAGGGATTAAATTTCTCGGGGATAGCACTGCACCGATTTGTCGAATATCCCCAAACTTTCCTGGAAATTACCGATGAGCCAAAAGTTTTCCCTGACGACGGTGTCGAATCTTAATAAATACGCTGCGTGAAGTATTATTTTCTCTTAAGTTTTGATTCGAATCGGTTAGGTGTGACCGGAAACAATGTTTTCTGGTTGGCGTGCTTCGATTAAACTAGGTGTGAACGGCCCCTTACATCTAGGTTGTAATTGTGTTTGTTCGGTAATTAAAACAGGATAAGCCACTAATAGCACGTGAAGGGATTAAATGCCAACCAAAATATTTTGCAGTGTTTGGATATTTAATTGGTTCATTTTGTTTGTGTTTGGCTTAAACGACATCGCTTTCAAAAGTGAAAAGTCAAATTACAGTATAAAATAATGTACATCGCAAACAGTTAACAACTTTAAAATTTAAAAACCAAGGTGGTGGGAGGGGGAAGGAGAAGAGGGTAAGGGGAAGAGATTGAAAATAAAAGCGAAAGTTGCCAGAGCACGTATTTTCGGCGGGAAATATCTGTCATGCAGTATGTCTCTCGGATGGGGTGTGTGACGTTATTTCGCGGCGTAAACTCACTCCGGAAGTTGCAACCCCTCCAACAGATACCGCAAGTTAACTGGTTGGAAAGGGGTGGGGAAGGGGGGGGGGGGATGTTTGGTGCGTGCTAATAGCTGTACGATAACCGTATCACGACCCTTAAAAATCTCTCCCCCTTCTCCTAGTACAATTCCGCCGGTACCATCCCTCTGCAACAATAATGGCTACCACTATTCCATGTTTATTGCCCACGAAAACACCGGCGTTTGTGGCCTTATCAATGTAGAGAGAGGAGGGGGGAGGGTGTAGTGGAGTGTTACGAGAGGGCTCTTTATGAAGGTTTTTTTTTGTGTGTATGTACATGTTGAAAGGGGTTTGGGTGGGATGGAGGATATTACATTGCGACACATCTACTCTGTTGAGTGTACACATCGAACCCTCTAACACCCCTTGACTTGCTCTTCCCCACGAGTTGCAAATTGAAATCACGCCGCCAAAATAGTCTGTAGTCATGGGCGTCATGGCTTACGAGGAAAAAAGGTACAAAACACTCGTACCCACTTGAGGATTGAACAGTAACCGCTTGATTTCACATGTCCAAAAAGGTTGAACAAAATGTGATCTTGTGTGATACAATTTTATGGAGTTGCTGAACTTATTTTATTGGTTAAATTTACCAAGCACTTTCCAGATACACATTATATCAGCACAAAACTTATAAACCAACTTAGCATGTGAAGGGTACGAGGGAAAAGTAGGAAGTCAATTTACAATTATTTTCCAGGACAGCAAGTCTTATACAGTATCTTAATTACCATAGCATATACTTTTTTAAATTAGTTATAAAAGAAATGTATGTGGAAAAACTCGTATGGACAGAGTCAGTAATGAATGGGTGATGAAGGAGTGCAGTTTGAAAAGTAATCCAATAGGTCAATGTGAAAGAAACGTCTTACGTTGGTTTGGGCATGTTGAGAGGATGAGTGTGGATCGAATAACGAAGCAAATATATGGAGGTAGAGTGTGTGGATCAAAAGGAAGGGGTAGGCCATATAAGACGTGGCTAAATGTTGCAGACAATTAAACGAATGTGGGAAAAAGAGACACGTTTATAGTTTTAAGAATAAAAGAGAATGTATGATTTGGTGTAAGGATGTTGTTGAAGCAAAGGAAGTATGCAAGGATAGGGGAGTGTGAAGAAAGTTAATGAGGATGGACTAAGTACGGAGCTGTTTTTTGAGCTATATTCACAGTTTCTTGCCTACTCCGTAAGGTTGCAATGGGATTAGGTATGTATGTATGTATGTATGTATGTATGTATGTATGTATGTATGTATGTATGTATGTATGTATGTATGTATGTATGTATGTATGTATGTATGTATGTATATGTGTGTGTGTATATATGTGTGTGTATGTGTGTGTATGTGTGTAGGTGTGTATGTATGTATGTGTGTATGTATGTATGTATGTATGTATGTATGTATGTATGTATGTATGTATGTATGTATGTATGCATTCATTTAAATAGGCCTATGTCAGAAATATCTTTATAACTAAAATCCAAAAAGGATTGAAAGGCCTAATGATTGTTTAACATATAGTAATATTAAATCAATTTGAGTTATAAAGTAAGACTTCCTACTTTTTATCCCGTACCTTTAATATATTAATAAGCAATATATTAATTCACTCCAAACCTAACTTCTAGATAATACGTAATAATTAATCACTAGATTGACCCGGTATTCAAATGGTATATACCTATGTCGGCATGAATGGAAATCAAAGTTTCCTATATTGTTATCTATCACCCTAACCACCTAACCATAGAAACAATCTTTACTAACATGTGTTTTTTCTTTGTTATTACATTACTGTGAAAATGTTCAGGAAATCTTGATTTAGCTTTCACCATCTTATAAAACACAATGAGGAAGGGAAATTTCAAAGAAAAGCATTACATTAGTATTTACCTGAAGAAATATACAATTACGGAAAGCAAATTGTTTAGAAAAAAATTGCTCCCATTTTAACTTTAGGGATTCGACCCCCACCCTCCGTATCAAAGTCAAGCCCTGATGCTAATAATATTCTATTGTTTATTAAATTAATATCAAAAGTTGAAGGAGCTGATAATAATAAACGTCTTTGAGCGAAATTTACCCAATTTTAATGTTAGCATGACCACAGTCCAATTAATTCTACGTATTTTTTATAAAGTGGGGATAATTGGGACGCAAGAAAAGGTAAGTGTTTTTTTAGTTTTTATATAAAAACTTTTTTGATTAAAATAAATCAAATATTTCTCCAGTAGAAACAGATAGTTTAATTTTCTTCACATGGTTATATCAATAGTTGTTAAATATCCGTCCAGGGTGCCCTGAAATTTAATGACAATTTTTTTTTTCTTCATATAAAAAATCTGTGATCTAGTGTTGCTATGCTCATAACATATATTTAACAATTATTACTGTTGATATTATCATGTGAAGAACAAATATGTAACAGCTGTTGATATCACCACTTGAAGATCAGAATGATATCTAACAACAGTTCATATCACCATGTGAAAAAATTATATTATTATTAGCACCGCGTCTTACTACCCATTCGGGTTATACGCACTTACGCTAATGTGTAATGGTAGGGTGATTGTGAGAATGAAATGAAGGACCTACAGTTTAACGTGGAATCCGAACCACGGTGGAGGCCTGGCATTCCCGAAAAAATTATACTCTATGTTTATAATGGAGAGCTATTTTATTTATTTTGGCCCAAAAATTGTTTTGCTATAAAAATTGCCAAAATAGTGTTCTTTTCTCATGTTCCCTACATCCCTACGTTAATCCATAAAGGCAGAATAAGTATTAATGTGTGGTTAGAATAAGTACAAACAATTTAATTATATTCATACATGAAATATAACATGTTACTTCACCGATGTCAATTTTTAGGTTTTCTCCATCAAACGTGTCTGCCATAAAATCAATAAAAAATCAATATTCCGTTGATATTAACTTTTTTTAAAATAAAGTTTTGTTAAAGTGTTTGAAGCTATTTGTAAAGGATTAAATTTCAACAAGCAGATATTTATAAGTCAAATGAATAAAATTTCAGAATCTCACTCCATATTTTAAAAATATGATCACGTAGGCGTATGAAGGTCCATATTAATTTAGACCCATAGGTATGACATAACATTGAGATATGTCACTTTTATTCTCGCTTTAGCATTTCTAAGGGGTCACAGAAATAGCCCTGTCCCATCGCCCTTGATGTTTCTCGTAGAAGCGACAGCAAGAAAACACTTAAAGCTCAACCATTCTGTAGATAAGACGACGTTCTAAGGGAAATGTATTCTGTGGTAGATGCCCAGTCTTCGCTTAAAACGACAATGTGAGAATTTTACTAAAACCAAGACTTTGTCACAGCTAATTTTTATAAGAAACACTCACAGAAAATAGTACATTCATATCTCAAGACAAACTAGAAATAATGTAAAGCGATTAAGAAAATTACATATTAAAAAGCCTTATTAGTCCGGGGAGTCTTATTTTAATTATTAAAAAAAATGAGCTCAAGTAAAATTGTAGAAGATCATCTGAAACATGAGAGATTTAACCATCCACTTCGACATCAAATAAAAACTAGTTTAGAACACTTAAATGTTTAAAAAAAAACCTCATGCTATTATCATATAATTATACAGTTTTTATGAACAACTTTATTACTTGCGAAGTTGAGTTATACCGTTGAAATTAAGTTGATACTTAAACTAATTATTTTGATCAAGCTCTAATATTATAAAGTCAGTAAATCTAGACCACCAAACATATTTGCTTGGCTACGTGGAGCTAAGTTTAAATCAGGATTATAATTCATATAAAAAAAATGATATGTCGCTAATTTAGAAATCTATTAGTCTTTTAAGTGTACTTCTTAGGATGAGTGTCGCATCGTAAGTAACATTTTGACATATGTGAGAATAATAAGTTACAACCAACAACAAAATGTTACAATAGTTTTTTGAATTAAAATAATTCAACATTTAGCTCTTATTAGCATATGGAAAACCCGTTTTGGTGGGCATGCGTTCAAAATGTCAAACTTGTCTAGTTTTATCAGGAGGTGAAGAGGAGTTGTGAACTCAAGTCCAGCCGGTTACAGAGAGGTTTTTTTTTTAGATCCTAAATTCTTTGTCAACTTACCTCCACGTAAATGTGTGCACATTTATTGTAGATTTTACAATACTACTTCCTACCCCATCAGTGTAATTCAATGCGTACAGTCCAGAGGGTTAGTAAGACATGGGGCCAGTTTCATAGTCAAATTTAGTACGCCTCAAGTGCGGCGCTACACTAAGTACATGACGACACCTACCTAAACCAGAATGGAATGGGCCGTTCTCGCATAGGAAACTGGCCCATTCCATTCTGGTTTAGGTAGGTGTCGTCATGTACTTAGTGTAGCGCCGCCCTTGAGGCGTACTAAATTTGACTATGAAACTGGCCCATGGTGTTAAAAAAATTTAATGAACCTGTGTAAGTATTAAAACGGAGATTTGGGAATGCGATAAAAGGCCGGTGATTTTGTAGTTCTTATAGCAAAAACAATTTTTAACCAAAATATATCAAATATTGTTCTAGAAGAAACATAGTTTGATTTTTTCACATGGTGATATCAATATTTGTTAAAATTGTATTTCTAAGAATAAAAATAGTAAAATATGTGAATAAAAAAAGGAACAACAATTACATTTTTAAAGGAGGAACGTTATATGAAAGTTGAAGAGTTATTATATTTACTTTAACAAATTCAAGCATACGTCATGGGTTTTTCCCCCCATTTTTGATAGATAGTATCCATATGTATTTTCTTAAAGGTCCTTTCTACCGACCCAACTATAGCTGCTAAGTTTATTATTTCAATGAGCACACATGTATACACACATACAGTCCATTCGTCGTATGAGTGGTGGTAACTAACAGTTAACAGGAGAGTATTATTGCAAACATTAATTGAAAGTCTCTAATGTTAACCCCTTTAGGAAATGACTTATTTACTTTGTAATAATCAATTTTAAATCAAAAGTATTACCAAATGAGTCAAATAATAGTTTCCAAAGGATTACTGTACGAATGATTTTTTAATAAAAAGTATTAATAAAAATAACAAGTTTTTTTGTTATGTGGTTGTGGTAACACGAGATAAATAGTGTAATGAATAATGAAAAATGTATTATATTAATGGGTTTATATTTTTATAATTTTCCACAAAAATGTGGGGGCCTTATCATAAATGAATGGTTATAAATAACTTAGAGGAAAAGCTATTTTATTAGTGTCAAAATATATAGTTTAATTTTTATAAACCCAATTACATGAATACCATTTACTAACACATCAACTAACCAAATTAGTTTCACCAGCGTACCATCTTTTTTTAAGTAAAGCCAACCTTCTACAAGCTCTCGTACTAAAATAGCTTTTAGTGGTGAATTACAAACGTTACTTCCAAAAGAAAAGAAACATCCAAACAGTAATTTTCATAAACAAAATATAATAACTTTAAAAACACGTTGGTGACCTGGCGGTCTAGGGGTAAGGTGTCGGACTTCTGTGCTGGGGTTCGGGGTTCAATCCTCGATCCCGGCACAAATTTATCTGATTACCAAACCCTTCCTTCACCTCTGACAAGACACCTTGTGAATGTGGGGAATGCCAGGCCTCCACCGTTGTTCGGATTCCACGTTAAACTGCAGTTCTTTCATTTCATCTCACAATCACCCTACCATTACACATTAGCGTAAGTGCGTATAACCCGAACGGGTAGTAAGACGCAGTGCTAATAATAATAAAAACACGTTCATCACTTTGGTGGCCACGTGGTCTAACGTACTTGTCTCGTATTTGTCTAGACTGCTGAAGACGGGGAGATTGGGGTTCGATCCTGAAAAGGTGCAGTGAAGGTGGTTTTCCTAAATGGTTTTACACACACAGTCTCTCTCTCCCCACGCAAATGTGAGTGCAATTCATATAAAATAAGCCTTCCTAATCCATAACCCATCAGTGTAATTAGTAATAGGAGTATAGCCTTAACAAATAGTAAGACGCGGTGTTATAAAAAAACAACCTTTATCACAGTGAATTAACATATAAAGCATGTAGACCATTTGAATGTGTTCCCAGTGAGAATATAATCATAGTTTTTCCAATCATATTGTTTAGAGTAAGTACACATTAAAGTAGACCCGGTAACTTTTTCTGGTTGTCAGTTACCACCAGTACTAAGCTGGATAGCACTTTAAACACACACACAAACTATCTGCTTGACCAGTAGACCTAACCCAGTTCTGATTCAGTATTTATCTTTCCCTTGTAAAAACTGGCCATGATGGAGCTTTCAAGCCAGAGTTAAAAGTTTTGATTGATGATCTCAAATTACTTGACGAAACAGTTCAGTGAGTGTTATCAGTTCCCTACGTGTTTGTTCAGGTAGCCCGATTCCCCCACACTCATTGCCTCTCCTGTCAATTAAGGTTTCCTGCTGTTTAAATTACCAATTATAATGACGTTCAAATCAATCTTAGTAGGTGTCGCTGATTTATCAGCAAGAGGGCAAAACCACCTTAATAAATTCCATTTACAGGCGGGCTGAGATACAAAAGTTAGAATTCATAACGGAACACCAGAGGGCAAAAAATAAGAGGCAATTTCAGGCATAATACTTTTTGATCTGATTAAAACCTTTTCATTGATTTGAAACATTTAATATGAAAATAACGCGCCTCGGTGGCGTAGTTGACTAACACACTAGTTGTGTTGAGCTCGACTGCTGAGGACGGGGAGACCGAGGTTCGAATCTTGGTCGGGGGAACTTGGGGTTGTTTTCCCTAAATGGTTTTACACTCTCTCTCCACGTAAATGCGGGTTCACTTCCTCTAATTCAACCTTCCCGATTCCTAATCCATTAGCGTAATTAGTACTTAAAGCGTATAACCCGAACGGGTAGTAAGACGCAGTGCTAAATAATGATTTGAAAATAAAGTTATTTTATAATTAATTATAAATAGGCACCTTTGAGATTTGGTTCTAGCCCTAAATGGGTCAAAGGTCCCCGTGATGTCAAAGTAGATTAGTTATGTTAAATAGCTAAAACCATGGATTTTTAGACTATTATTTTTTACTCCCTGTCTCACTACCAGATCGGTTTTAGAGTAAATGTACTTGCATTTGTGTCTAGAGAGATTTTACAAATATCCTCAGTTGACACCTTAGTCCGCGTGAATATTGGTGTGGCTTAAGGTGATATTATCTGGCATGCGCACTAGAGAGTTTTAACTTAAATTCAAATAAGTTAGTAAAAAGCTACTTCCTTAACTACAATCTAGAGTCTAGATCTTTTTGTGTTAGAATTTACGGTGGTATTTATCTCAATTTCTCAAAGGATTAAAATTTATGTCATGTTTAAAAATATAAATAATTTGCATAAACCTGGATAATGTAAATTTTTGAAAGCAATCCTAGCAAAAAATAAAAAATCTTGACGTGTCTTGTTGAATTTCACTTTTCCTTTCCCATTCTTTCCTCGATAAATTCGTAAAATTATACAGTATAGATTAGGGATCACAATGTGCGGGGAGTGGGTGGGTGGGATGAGGGGAGGGAACCGCAAGAACCGTCCCAGCAAGCACGCGGGGCAGACCTCGCGTCTGCTATTGAATTCCAATACCCTCCCGCCCTACAACCGCCCTCCTGCCTTACGAACCAGCTATGAAACAACCCTCCTTTGGACCACCCTTAACCCCCCCCCTAACCAAGAAATTCGATATCATGTTACAATACAACCTCTTGCATTCCCCTAAAGCCAACCACTGCCTATAGTTTTATTTTTATTTTTACTATACTCCCAGCCATCTATGTACCCCTTGCCTACCCCCCCCCCCCCCCACNACACCCTCACGAAGATGAAACAACCTTGGTAAAAACTTGATGGCATACAAAATAGCTTGTGGGTGCAAAAAAAACAAACGAAACCAAAGAAATGGCAATGATTCTGAGAAAATACAACTAAGTAATTCATAGTGGCTTATTGTTTTTAGTCAGTGGCTACTACATTCACTTGGAAAGAAAAGGGTGCAAGGTTCAATTCCTGGCTTAATAGATAAAAACTATAATTTGTTGAATTGGAATTTTCCCTTTGATAACGATAAATTAACGTCTTGGATTTGTGGGTGTTGTGGATATCGTAGAATTAGGCTAGTCGGTTGCGAGTTGTGTGTTGATGTGATAAGTTGGTTTAAAATATATACATCCTGTACAAGAAGTAGTGATTTATTGGGTTTATTTCAGGCGACTTAACCGCAGAAATGTATTTAGCAATTAGGGCTTCAAATTACTTGTACGCTACCTCATTTCGCACTATAGGCTCACATGAAGAAGGTTTATTAAAGTTTCGATATAGAAAATGAGAACATACCTTACGAATACAATATTTTCTGTGTTTGTTAAAGCACAAACACAACGAATAAAAAATAAAAAAACCTTACGGTCGTCATTTCAAAGACCATTTAGTATTTCAAATAGATAGTACAGGAATTGGGTAAAAATACAAAATAAGAGTGGCTAATAAAATTCTCTCTATAAAGTTAGAAACATGGTATGTTAAAGGATTAGAAAGGAAAACGTGTAGGAGAAAGGAAAGTGAAGTTGCGGTAAAAACGAAAGACTTTGACATGTGACGCTGTAAATTCTTTTTAAAACAACTGAGCGGTAGTGGGTTATAGATTAATTAAAACATAATCACGACTAATGAAGCTTGAAATCAGGCCTGGAGAATGTTTGTGGCTTTGAAAGAATGCTTAGCTAAAGATAAAAAATTCCTGGTGTTCGTGTTAATTAACATAGTATCGAGTGACACACACACATGGCTGGTCTGGGCGGAAAGTCTACGCCATTTTATGCCTTCAGCGTTGTTATTTAAGTTCAAACCTTTCTTCCATGGGCTATATGGCGCTAAATAAAAGCTCTATGCCCATAAGTGGCTTTACTTGTTTATTTAAAATGACCTACTTTCCCACATATTAAAACCATGTTAAATACACCCACAAAAATGTTTTAAAACCAACAAAATGTAATATATTATAAAAACTAACTATCTGTAATAGGGGATTGAAACATTCGGTAAATTTGGAAATTTCCTTACTTTTCCCGATAAAAATACGTATATTTTAATTTTTTTTTTAAATCCATGTGAAGCTACAAATAAATTTTCTCGAGACAGCCATTTTGTTT
Source organism: Timema monikensis (assembly GCA_902151445.1). NCBI lineage: Eukaryota > Metazoa > Arthropoda > Insecta > Phasmatodea > Timematidae > Timema > Timema monikensis. The sequence continues at coordinate 20,513 of CABFVZ010001437.1, forward strand.
TATTAAATATTTGACGCTAACATTATTATAGATATTTATTTGAGTGTTCTTAATAAAATTGCATGAATTGGAGATAGAACTAATAGTTAACACTGGTATGTATCTTTTATGATCCTTAACAAGAATATCATTAAAAATAAACCCCTATATCTTAAAATCACAGTATTATGTTTAATATCTTCCTTAATTTTCCCTGTTACACAAATTCTATAACTTTTCCAGAATTTATTGAAGATAAAACTTTGGGATTTTATTTTATGTTTAATTATATCACTATGAAATCTCAAAATTTATGGAAATTCAAATTCGGATATTCTGGACGAACACTAGAATGGGAACCACAAACCCAAACTCAATTCAGTTTAACCCTAACAAATTAGAGAAATCTACTAGATCCAGGAGTTGTATATTGAGAGGTTAATTTAAGGTGAATGCAGTTGTACTATCATATAAAAGAGATGGGCAAACATAATAATTTTAAAATCACAGTCTGTAGCCCAATTCAAGATTCATAACAATATCTCCCCATTACCCACAATCTAGAATCGTGTTCACAAACATTTATAGTAAATTGTAAAACACACATTCCATATAAATTAGCATATAATATAAAGACGTAAAACAATCAAACAATGCCAGACGGATAAAATCAAATATTCTACAAGAGTCTTCTTCCATTATGTCAACTTGTCAAATAAAGAAATTAATCTAGCCATATAACTACAGCAGATATAAACATATATTTTGTTACTTATCCGTTTTAATATTAAACTATTTACTTACCATTTAACAATTTTAATTAAGTACTTTACGTTTCAAGCTTCTTAAACAAACATTGAATAGAATTGTTTTAGCTATATTTTAATTAGCACTTAGTTTGTCCTACATGTTACACATATTGATAATATGTTATGATTAGCAAGGGTGTCCAAACAGTGCTTGAAACATGTTTGTATATTCACACATCGCTTCCAGCGTGGCCAAGATAAGTTGGTCGAGCTATGGAATAGTATAAATGCCCTCGAATTCATTGAGCCGAGAAGTTGACTACGGTCAAGAACACTCCCAGGCAATAATAAGAAATGGTAGGATCGGTGATAGGAAGTGGATTTTTGGTCCTTTTTGAGAGGAAGCTGGAAGTGATGATGTTGGGGGGTGGGGGGTGGGTGTTAGGTTAGGGTAGGGGGAGAGGTGGTTCTGATACCAAGAACACAGGGGGTAGGAAGTAGAAGGAACCTTCTGCTAAAAGCATTCCCAGATCACAAGTCATATATACAACATTGACGGGTAGTAGCATGGAATGTACAACCAAGTTGCCAAAAAAATGATTACAAATATATAAGCCTATTGGCTCTACAGTTCATTTTACAAGTCTTACAAATCATTATGTGGATTTTTTACTTGTTTTCTCACAATAAAAGGCTTCAGTTATTTAAAGTTATGAACAGAAATAAAAAAAAGAGTAAAATGCCCTCAAAAAGTGTTTTTTTGAAAAAAAGAGTACATATTGTAATTTATATTTGAACATAGTCTCCAAATACACATTTTGAACAAAAATCATTAAAGCAAAATTCTAATTAATTTGAATTTATTAGAAAACTAGCATTATGAGCTATGACTAAAACAAAAAAAAAATTAGCCTCGAGCCCAATATTTTAACTTAGTCAATAGTGTGTCCACCTGGTGATCAAAGGACTCAGGGTTCGATTCCAAACATGACTAAAACATTCAACATCGATTAAATGTTGGTTTCCTCTCTTACAGTGATGAATTACCGGCCGGGGAAATGGGTTTTGTGTCAGTGCGAGATTTAAGACAGTGTATAACTAATGTTCTGATTAAATCAGTCTGTTTAGAAAGTGCACAATAACTGCTTCAAATCAATTAAATAGCCTTGAGATAAATCCATATAACAAATGTATATTAAATATGAACAGACTCTAGTGAACCGTTTAATTTGTATAACCAGATATTGATCAAGATATGCTGAAATTAAAACAAGAGGAAACCTGCTTCGGTGTCTGCATGGTTTAACGTGCTACTCTCGTGTTAAACTAGACTGCCGATGATGAGGAGATCAAGGTTCGAATCTCAGTCGGCTATAACTAGGGTGTTTTTCCACTCTCCCTCAACACAAATGCAGGTACACTTCTTATAAATCTAAACTTGCCAATTTCTTAAACTACTAGCGTAATTATTATATATTCGTGTAGCCCGTACGGGTAGTAAGACGCGGTGCTATAAAAACAAAATAAAAATATCTGATTCAAACGTAATCAATTATATTTGAATATTATTTTATCTCTTAAGTAGTGTGAGTCCAGGTAGTTAACCAATTATATTAAAATCTATAAAAAAAACATAATATTACAAATTTTCGTGAAAACACATTATGTTTAATATTAACATTTAACATTATGTTTAAATGTGGCAATAAGAATTTAAAAAAAAATCAAGTACAATATCTTCTATTCAAAGTTACTCGCATGGTTATTAATATTATTTATTAATTTGTTTATTCAAATTGTCATGAACGAGGATGAATTTATTTTTGTAAGATTAATAAAAAAAAGTGTTATTTTTTAGGTATATGTAATGTATTTGAAAATATAAAAATAACTAGAAAATTTAAGAGGGACAATTTATAAAGCTCCAAGATTTCGGTTAAACAAAAAGCCAATTTTTTATTAAATAGCGGATTAATGACACCTATATATTATAATTCTCATTAAAAGGGTCTTCTAAAAAACATAAAATATTTTTTTGGACAAAATATATTTATAACATTTTACTATTTTATTTGGGTTATTGTATATGTATTGATGTCTTATCTAACTTGACACCTTAGACCGTATGACTTGAAGTTTAAATAAACGAACGTAGCTCTTGTAGCTTTTCTAGCTGTCAGCTGCAAGGTCCTTTCTGTGTTGAAAGGACGGTACTTTGTGGTACATTAATGCCTGTCATTGGATTTTCAAAGTAATTTTAGTATAATTCTATGAGGAAGAACCATATCTGTTATATAATCATATGTCATCTAATACAACGTAGTTATCCTTACTGAGAGAAAATATTAAATAACTATAAAACAATATTAGTAATACAGTAAAATACTATCAATGTTGACAGTTAAAAAATATGTTTGTATTTTCCTAACTGCTCGTTTTCCCAGAATAATACTAAATACATGATTACTCTTAAGCATTTAAGATAAGTGTAAAGTGATTTGATCAAAGGTAAAATCTGATCTTGCTCTTTTGAGAAATATTTTTCATTCTAAACGAATAAATAATCATAATTTATATTTAATTAGTACTTTATCTTTACAGACTCTTCGTTTCACAATTATTAAAAAAGCTTCTGAAGAATTTTAGTTTCATAATTATTAGTTTACTAACACTTAATGAACTCGTTAATGAATGAGTACTGAAGGTATGCGGGTTTGAAAGAGAATCCAGTAGGTCAATGTGAAAGAAGCGTCTTACGTTCGCTAGGTCCTGTTGAGAGGATGAATGTGGATCGAGTGACGAAGCAAATAAATGACGATAGAGTGTGTGGATCAAAAGGGGTAGGCCATCATCTAAGACGTGGTTAAATGTGGTAGACGAATGTGTGGAAAAGAGAAACATTTAGAGTTTTAAGGATAAAAGAGCATGTATGACTCAGTGTATGGATGTTGTTGAAGTGAAGAGATTATGTCAGGATATGAAGTGTGAAGAAAGTTCGTGATGGATAAAGGACGGAGTTATTTTTTTAGTTATATGCACAGTTTCTTGCCTATCCCTTAAGCTGCAGGGGTCTTCAACCTTTTTATGTCCAAGGGCCGAAGTTTCTCTTTTTGGCTAGCGGGCCGCAATATTGTACCGGAAATATTACGATTAAACAATCAATATATTGTTTTTCTTTTGGTTTTCCAAGTGTCTCAGCGGTGATGAGCGAACGTGAACACTTCCAATTATGTTCGAACGTACTTGAAATATTACTCTCTTCCTTGTCTACTAAGATAGTCATTTGCCGTTTCAAGGTAAGTTTATAAGAAAAGGTAATATTTTTCTTCGTGTATAAGCAAGAATAGCTTATATAATAACTTGTTTACCTCTAAAGAGACAGTTTAATCGTGGCCACCTTTTATAGCCACGTACGAATTGCGGCCCGAGATGTTGATCTAATCTTATCTAGCCTAACCTAATCTAACCTTTAAATATTTGCCAAAACCATTGAACGACCAGAACTGAGGAAGTTTGGATATTACGAGGGATGTCAACATGAGACGATGATACTTTCTATCTGAAATCTAAGAGAGCATGTTGTATTCACGCTACTAATTAGGTGGGCTCAGCTCATACTTCCCTCTCAAGTGATTGGGCTGCAAATGGTACGTGTCTCTCAAAAATCCGGGCCACAACTCGTACAAGACTTCAACATTATGCCGCAACTCACCTACAGAGATAATTTTATCTTTTTTATGAGCCTACGGGCCTCAAAAAATATGACGGCGAGCCTAATGTGGCCCGTAAGCAGCGGGTTGAAGACCTATGGCCACATAAGGGAACAATGCGTGTGTATATGTATGTATGTATGTATGTATGTATGTATGTATGTAAATATGTATGTATGTATGCATGTAAACATGTAAGCATGTATGTATGCATGTAAACATGTATGTATGCATGTATACACGTAAACATGTATGTATGTATGTATGTAAGCATGTATGTATGTGTATATGTATGTATGTATGTATGTATGTATGTATGTAAGCATGTATGTATGTAAGCATGTATGTATGTATGTATGTAAGCATGTATGTAAGCATGTATGTAAGCATGTATGTAAGCATGTATGTATGTATGTATGTATGTATGTATGTCCCTATCCCAACCTATTCTCTGTGGCAAGCTAAGAACCGGGATCCAGGTTGGCCAGATTTACGATGTTTCAGTAGAGGAGGTAGGTCGCTTGGTACATCAGTAGCAACGTGCTCGACTCGAGAAACACGTGTGATGGTGGTACTCTGATCCCACTACACGATCATGTACAACAACGAGCCAGGACCGCAATACATAGATCACTGGAGAATATTAGCAAGGGTAGAAGAGAGATAACAGGGAGTCTAGGTGTGAAGAACAATATCAAAAAGGAACGGAAAATAAATAAAAAATTACAAGCGGCATTAGAAAATATGGGGACCACGTTTTAATAACCTAATAAATAAGTGTTCTAAAATAGTTTTCCACAAAATTTTTAAATCCACAGTACACTTAACAAGTATAATTTAATTTACTGTTACGTTTAGGGTACGCACAGTGGCAGGAGAAAATGGATACACACGCAGTCCAACGGTTGTACGGTAAAAAGATTTAAGAAAAAAGAGACTAGATTTTTCATAAGGTAGCTTAAAATGTTTCAAGATTACAGGTTTAAGTTTATTCTTCAATGCCCGCTTCTTTTTTAAACATTTGGAAATATTTCGTTCAAATTATTTGTAATTTGGGTATACATAAATAAATTCGCGCTTAGTTTTTTGAGTTTGTTAGATGTATTTAAAATAATTAGTAAGTACGAGTAAGTAATGAATGGTGACAAAGCACGGCATCCGCTTATACCAACTTAGTTCGTGTTCTTATTGAATATCGACGCGAGCGTGGTGGTGCTTTGTGATATGGTCGCACGACGCACTTAATCGCCGCCGTTGTAAACCAGTGTGCAGCAGTACACAGTTTGCGGGACACTGTTCTAGAAGATGATATACCAATAATAAATTTTAATTAAATTAAAATGGTAATAAAACTGAAAGTTAGGGACAAAACTAGTATAATTTCAGACCTTTGTTTGCATCGCGTCTTGGTAGGTCAACACGTTCGGGTTGTAAGTACACATTAACTACGTTGGTGGAATAGGGATGAGTTAGGTGTACTATTATAGAAATTGCACCTGTATTTGCGTGGAGGAGAAGCGGGAAATCTAGTAAGAAAAAAATACCTTAATTACACCCGACTGGGATTCGAACCACGTGCTCCCCATCACCAACAATCCGAACTTGCATGGGAGTGAAACCTAAGATCAGGCAACCACGGATGTGGATTCTTACCTTGTTAAATGCCTAAAGATAAAGTCGAGGTATTCTAATCATATTTTAATTGATGGAAATAGAGAGGGGGTTCTCGATATTACTCCAAGAGGTGGAAGAGATTATTTGGTTTTCACATTTGTTCATATCACTACCCACACAAATTTATTCATAAAATCTTTAATGCTCACTCTCACGAAGCCATGTAAAAACACTTTAGTTTCCTTGTATTTTTACTTTCTCATAAAAAAAACAACAACCAAGAAGGTATTTGAAAATAACTTTCCAGCCAACATTTGTGGGTTTCTCCTCGCTCGATCACAGAACTACAGGGCGGAAAGTATCGGGAAACTACCGCCCATTCAACACTTACTTATGATATGTGCTTTCTCCCAGATGGTGCGGGAAGCATTATCTGACACAAGGGATGAGTGCATGTCCGGCTCTGGATGGATGGGAGGCAAATCAGGACCAACCCTATTATTTTTATTATTATTAACTTAGTATATTATTATTATTATTATTATTATTATTATTTAGCACCGCGTCTTACTACCCGTTCGGGATATACGCTTTAAGTACTAATTACGCTAATGAATTAGGAACTGGGAAGGTTGAATTAGAGGAAGTGAACCCGCATTTGCGTGGAGGGAGAGTGGAAAACCATTTTAGGAACCCCCCAGTTCACCCTACCGAGATTCGAACCTCGATCTCCCCGTCCTCAGCAGTCGAGCTCAACACGACTAGCGCGTTAGCCAACTACGCCACCGAGGCGGGTAGTATAGGAATAATTGTGATAGCTAAACTATATACAGTACCGTATGTAGGGAGGTTTTTAAGAAAATGTATGTGCCCGGTGAAAAGTCCCTTGAACACATAATGTAAATTAGTTTCCAAGCATATAATGTTTTTAAATGCCACTATTATTACTATTAATATTATTATTATTACAATTACAATTATTATTACTATTATTATTATTATTATTATTATTATTATTATTATTATTATTATTAGTCTAAGCTAAACATAAATTTACAGATAAAATATTTCTTTAATAATTAGCTAAAATCAAAAAAGTGGGCCTAGTCAGCCAATAATGAGTGTCGTCCGAAGCATAATATTACATTTTGATCGCAAATATAAGAATACCTTACATATGAATACACCATTGCAAACATCCAATTGCATGCATGACCCTTCTTAAAGCATATAAAGGACATAAATTGGAATGAACTGTTGCTGCTAAATATTTTTCCTGCTCTCTTTAATAAAAAATATATAAGAATATCTTGTTGCAGTAAAACACACGCTATTATCGATCTAGATCGTTCTTTGCACACACACACACACACACAAAGCGCGCTTAGCGTGTCACATGGTTCACGTTTTAACTTCTCCCTCCAACCGGCGTTTCTAAACAGTCTTTATTGTCTCTAAGAGAAGAACGCTTGGGCGGTGAGATGTGTGGGGAATAGAGGGGGAGGGGCAAAAGAACGTGACGTCCCATGTTCTTGTTGGTCGTAAGTTCGAGACTCACGTGCTGCACGGCCACTTGACATTACTCTTGTTTTTTTACGAGCGAGCGCCATGAAAATTCAATTAACATGGAGTCGGGGAGAATGGCAAAAGTCCTGTTTGTTTGTTTTTAGCAAATAAAATGAAATTAAAAGTTGTAGATGAACTTTCTTAATTTATTAAGTTCATTTTGTTACATTTTATTGTAATTACATGTTAACATATAATCTAATATTGTATTTTGTTTTACAATATATGTATTACTGAAATTGATTAACCCTAGTTACATAATTTAAATACACCATTTAATTTGTTTTAGCTTGTATAATTATTCATTGATAAAATAAAGGACTAATATTTGTGTATTTAATCAGGTTTGGCTAAGATTACTGATTATAGAATGGCAATAAAAATTATTTATTTACTCTCTGAAATAATACCGGTTTATTTTGTATAGTAACAATACAAATTTTAAGTGCAGCTTTATCTAATTGAGGTATTTTATTTCAAATTTAATTTACTTTAGTAAAAGGGAAAATACAATTGTAGGTACATATACCTAAAATTAATCAAATAAGGGAATTCTCAATTTCAAATATTGGAACATTTAATTAGATGAATTAAATAGAAGTATTAGTACCATGTATTTTATTGTGCAAAAAGCAACGCTTTTATTGAAACGTACAATGCTTGCAAAGCAGATATTATTATTCAAAATAACAAAAGCTTTGTAAAATAATAGCATAAATAAAGCGAAACACAATGTGCATGCAAAACAATTAAACTAAAAACTCGACAATAAATAATAGAAAAATAGCACCCAAATTAAATAGAATTAAATGACGGAGTTTGATGTCATAAACAAATATGTAGAAGAGTACATTTACATTCGTCACGATGGATCAAAAACTTATTAGAGATTATTTCTATATATTTTAAGGGCCTTTGATTCGATTCTCAACATTATTATTATTATTAGCACCGCGTCTTACTACTCATTCGGGTTATACGCACTTACGCTAATGTGTAATGGTAGGGTGATTCTGAGATGAAATGAAGGACCTGCAGTTTAACGTGGAATCCGAACCACGGTGGAGGCCTGGCATTCCCCAAATGTCTTGTCAGAGGTGAAGGAAGGGTTTGGTAATCAGATAAATCTTTGCCGGGACCGAGGATTGAACCCCGGCCGCCAACATAGAAGATCTGACACCTTACCCCAAGACCACCAGGTCTATATATATATATATATATATACATTATATATATATATAATATATATACATTATATATATAATATATATACATTATATATATAATATATATTATATAAACACATACTTATAGAAAATGTCCAATTTTAGGCGCAAAAAGTGTATATTTGATGTAAGGTCCTTTTTACAGAAATCCTATTATAATATATAGTAAGGTCACTCACACTATTCATTTTCTTTACCACAAACTTCTCTCCCATTCCACGTTCCAATAATCCATGTTCTCGCCAGAATGTCAATAGATGGGCCCTTCGGTTTCAACCTACGCTGCCAATTATACTTTTGGTTATCTGAAGCTAATTTTATATAGTTTCTTATAGTAATTAGATTAGAGTAGACAGGTTACTGGCCTTGATCGTAACCGTACCCATGACAGTATCCGCTGTTTACGGTAAGGATGCTGTACCGATCGGTGTCGGCTCATTTTAGCCAGTATACCACAAGTACAACCACTGCTCAGACTTAACCTGAGTCAGCTTGAACTATCCCTTCCATAGAGAATCCCTTGCCGCCCACTGTAACATTGCCCGTGACACTACCACTAGGAGGTGAGGCGGTGCACCTACAAAACACTTCTAATAACTAGTGTTTAAAGTAGATCATTTTAGAAAACATTCTAAAATTTAAATAAGTAAGGAGCAGTAATAGTTATGGTTAAAACTTCGAAATACCTAAGGTTATAATATAAAGGTAAAAGGATAGTATACAAAAAGAAATTAATAAAAAGTAAAAATTATTAACAGGTTAAAATTAAATAAAGTAAAATATACGCTTACCTGCCATGTTGAGGCCCCACAATGCCGGAATCGTACGCAGAACTCGCAGTGATATCAGCATCGGGGATTCCTCCAGACTCCATACCTAGCGGCAACGTGCAGAATTCTGAAAGCCAAACATACTTTTGGAGTGAGAACAATGCAAGATTTCTTATTTTGTTCATAAACATAATAGAAGTTTGTCTGTACAAGAGATACAAATTGCTGCACTGCATGTGGACATGATTAAAACATTGGTCGGTCATCTATCACAATATAATTTATTATAAATATTAACATCTGTGGAACGCGTGCCGTAGGTATAAAATAGTTATTAGATTGTTAAATGGTCTATTTTAACTTTAGAAAATATAGAACTATATTAAATTATACTTTTAGGAGCGTTCATCATAGCAGGCCCAACTCAGCTCCTGACTCGCGCGAGGTGTGGGAATAAAAGGGAAAAGATTAACCTACGTACGATATGCTAGAAATGTATGAAGTGAATTCGTATTTGAAAGATCACTCGAAATTTTCCACGATGGCGATGGGGGACTAATCCAAAAAATTTCTTGTTAGTAACTACGGTATATCCCTATTATATCAGAATGACGATTTGTGCACAGAACTTATCTGTGAAGCCATTCTAGAATGGTCAAAATCGGCCTTTTCAATGCAGTTTTTATATGAACATTATTTAATATTCCAACAATGTTCATTATTAGGTACTTATATTAATTCTTTGTCTCTATTAGGCCTAGTGTTTAATCAGAAATGATCCATGTGCAATAGTGTTCATGTAAATTTACGATTTCTAACCGACTGTATCGCAGAGTTGATTGGCATGTGATGCACGCTATTATTTTCTTATGGTGGATGTTTCTTGGTATTGGTATTAAATACATAAGTTTTTTTTTATATATAAATGGTTTGGACAGCACATTATTTATCAAATCGTTTAGTGGTATTTTGGAACAGTAGCATTTTTCGGTATGTAATCTCTTTTACAATAATTTGTTTGATTTAAATTTTGGCGGGACGGATTTGTCCATTCTATCTTTATAGCTGTGACGCCATTTTATGCAAGAAAACAACTTTTTTTTTTTGCGTACATAAATTAATGATTTTTTACTTTCACATCTGAACAATCCAATAGAAAATCAATAGAGAGTTTATTTTAATAATATAAAACTGATTATTAATTAATAAAATAAAACTTAAATGTCAAGACTTATGTAATAAGTTACCTTGTATTGATATTATACATAGCAAAGAATATAATCTTTAATATTGGTCGCATTGGCTATATATTTGATACGTAATCTTATAGCAAATAATGGTTTTGAATGTACTATGAGATACTTTAAGGTTGCGAGGAGAGACGGGAAGTAAGATTTCCAGGTTATGTGTAAGTGATATGTAAAAAAACGCAATGTCATAATAAATGAAAAAAATACGTACCTTAAATTGCCTACAGACACCCTTTAATAATTAACGAAACCAGTTTTAAAAAGGTGTCCAATATATAATAACCAAAAGTGTTTGTTATGTCTTGAAACCTGTTGGTGAATGCATCACGAAGACAGATGCACCCCCAAGTCCCGTGTGACAGAGTGAGGTGCCGGTGGAAGCGCTAGTGTCGCGACACTTATTAAACTGCCAGTCATTAATCTTGTCAGAGACAGGCGTGTGTGTGTGTTACTGTTGCTCTTCCCTCAGACGGTGAAGAACAACACTTCACAAAATAGACAACTTCAACGAGGGGTTAGCAAGGGCCACGAGCAGCCAGTGGCGGATTTAACATTTTGGCACCCCTAGGCACCATTATAGTAAGCCCTCCCCACCCACCCCTTTTCAAAGTTTTTTTTTTAGTTTCGTGAGAAAGAGGAGGGGAGGGGGTGGAAGTTAGTATTCGAGAAAAGATGTTTACAAAAGATAATCAGTCATGTACTGTACATGTCCTACAGTAGCATGAGTTAACATTATGAAGATGAGGATACTTACGTCAGTTACAAAGCGATTGCAAACTACAGTTATTTTAAATTAAATATTGTTGTTCTGACTTTAAATTGAACTATTTCGATAATATTAGTCAATGATTACAAAAGGTAATTATTAAAAACAACATATAATAAAACAATGTAATTATAAATGTGCCGCCCCCTAAAGCCGCCGCCCCTAGGCCCGTATCTAGTGGAACTAGAGTGTAAATCCGCTTCTGCGATCAGCCCAAGACTACAAACACAAATGTACTGTATGTACCTTTTTGTCTTGGTACTTATTATGTGGCTCTTTAGCGGTCATTACTCAAATCACGTGGATTGTATCTTAACAAATCACAATAAAATAAAGAAACAGTTGCTAAATATAAAATTACCAAGACACCAAACAAACCAACTATTCTCAATTAAACAAAAATTAATTGGTTTATCACATAGCCAAAGGAAACAACCTATCACTTGACCTGAAAAGAGAATATAATTAAGTAATTTATACATTTTAATTTTAATTTACAAACATGTATCATACAGATCTTTGCACATCATTCAATGTATTAAATAGATACATATATAAAAATAAAAGTATATTTTAAATATTTGCATATCAATGTAAATATACATTTATAATTGGATATTATGAGCTTGAAATATATAGTAATAGATGAGAATAACGTTAGTTACTATCCAAGCCTACCCGATAATATATATATATATATATATATATTATATGTATACACAAGAAAAACTTTTTTTTTACTTATTTGTTATTTAAAAATTGTTGGAAAGCTGAAATTAAAGAAAAGAGGATTTTAGTCATTTATATAAAATCCTTACAAATGTCAAAGGTTGTTTATTTATAATTGGTTTATAACAATATATTAATTGTGACCATACCATACTAGCATAGTTGCACAACCCTAGGCTCTTGGGTTTTGTTTCTTGGTGATTCAAAAAATAAATTAAATAGCGACATATTGAGGTAACTCAATTTTAAACCTGTAGATCTATAAAGTAAGGAAAAGTATAAAAATGTAATTTGAACAAAGTTTTAATGGCTCTCCAAGCTCATTTCATGTTGTTTTTTCAGTGACATCACATATTAATTTATTACATCGACTCAGATATTCAAACATTTCGGAAAATCCCAAGTTATTTTAAAATCTACGTTTCACAAATTTATTATGAATACAATTATATATTGATGGCTAAGATCTAGTCCCACACTATAAGTTGTATTTTTGAGCCTTCACTAAAGTAAACTAATAAACTAATACATGACTCGAAAGATCTAACATAACTAATCTTTAAAACAATGATTCTAAAATAAGGATTCTTGTTGCTTCCTTCCCTCTCTTTAACTTCTCGACATAGGGGCGCTATAATCTGATTCGATCACTGCCACCCATTTAACAAACCTCAAGCAAACACCCCTTCTTCTTTGGTTCCTCGCTACCCTCTTGGCCAATTGCTATTCAAGTAATGTCAACCCTTGCCAAGTTGTTAATCCAATCTTGCGGGCGTGACAGGCATTTCCTTTGATGTTCGGAGAGGGTAAGAGACAAGGCTGTCACAGAACAGACCCTATAAAGCTACGAAGTGTAAGGAGACAACATATATAAAAAGATTATTACTTGGGTGTAGTGAGTGGGGCCAGTCCTGATGTCTTAACCGGACCGGAAATGGACGCAATGACGTTCAAGGTGGGGTATAGGGAGCACGAGTAAAAGTCAGTGTTTCTGTAGTTTTTACTTTTTTTTGGCCAGAATAAACAAACTATCGCTCTAGATAGAAACATAGAGTTTAATTTTCTTCCCAACAGCCTCGGTGGCCGCGTGGTCTAAAGTGCTAATCTCATGTTGAACTAGACCGACTAAAACGGATAGGTCAAAGTTCGATCCCAGTCAGGTGCATTGAGGGTGGTTTTCCCTAAATAGTTTTCCACTCTCTCTCCACGCAAGTGTGGTGGCATTTCTTATAAATCAAGTCTTCCTAATCCCTAACACATTAGTTTAATTAGTAAATAGGCGTATAACCCGAACGGGTAGTAAGACGCGGTGATAAAAACAAAAAACCTTCACATGGTGATATCAACAGTGCTTGAATATCTGTCAATGCCGTCTTGGAATTTAATAACACCTTTTCCTCTTCATTCAAAAAGTTTCTCAACTAATGCCACTATGCTCATGACAGATGTTTAAGAACTGTTGACATCACCACGCGAATAAAATTAAACTACTCGCTTTCTCTACAGCCCCACCTTAAAATCCAAACTCGTATGAGATTCAAAATAAGTTATTTTTAAAAAGTGGTCCAACCAAGTTATAAAATTTAGTGATGTTACGTCATTTTCATATGTCTTTGGTTCGGAATTCTGTAAGAGGGTTGTTTGGGAGAATTTGAGTATATTGTAAGAACAACTAATTCAAAATAAGTTATTTAAAAAAAAGTGTTTTACCCATATTATACATCTTGTGCCGTTATGTCACTTTCGTACGTCCCTAGTTCGAAGCCCAGCTAAAGAAGTGAATTTGAAGCATCGGGGGACTTTTGTTTGTACAGTAGCTGTATACATTTTATATGTTTGTGCATAACGTCATATCACACTTTCAAGTTATTCACATATTTACACAAATGTGGCAAGTATGTGCCAGGTTGAAGAAGTAAGAAGTGTGCCCTCATTTGCGTGGATAGTCGAAACTCTTAGGTAAAAATAAAAACCTTCCTCCGTACGCCCAATCGGGATTCAAGCCCCGATATTTTAATCAGCAACAGTCCAGTTTATTGAGAGAGCTAAGGCCTAGGCCTATGCCCAGTGGCCAACTTACCATCATAAAAACATCTCAGGATATATATATATATATATATATATATATAACTGTAAAAACTTGTTTTATTGGTTACAGGCATAATAAATGTAAGTGTTTTTATTACCGCCTATTACTATCCATCAGTATTTAATCACACCAGTTGTAAGGCGGAGTTTAAAGTAAATGTAGCAGAATTTGCGTGGAAGGAGAGTTATAACTAATGTATTAAAAACATACTAGGTGAACCCAGTCGGTGTTCGAACTATGACCAATCTGCGACAGTAAAACACCCCAAATGATCCCGGCATTCAGCCCAAGTGTGCAACTAAGAGGATAATAAATGTAGGAGTATAAAATATTGAAGTGAAATGTTTTAGGTGTAATAAGGTTAATTTTGTCATGAGATTATTAAATCTGGTTCCACATCAGTGGACACGCTGTCTAAACGTCAGTATAATATATACTGGTTTGTTGATATTGGGGAAGTAGGGGGTTAGAATTCCGGGTGTGTAGAGAGATCATTTCTCATCGAACCGTTTCTTAGGTTCTCTTCACGCAGTAGCGTGTACATTTCATCCTATGTCTACCTTCCTCATCGATGCTCTGTTAAGAGTAATTTATATACGTACAGGTATTAGTGCAAGGTGGGATGAAAATTAAATAAATCTGGATTTAAATTCAAATAGTTTATAGCATTTATCAAAAAGATTCACTCACAAAGTACTGGCCCAACACAAAATAGTTTTAATTGGAAGATAAACTAACGTTTCGTTAAAGGCAATGTCTCCTTTTATTAGATTTATCTATTGATTAAATGTTGAGAAATCTCTACTTCCTTTTCTATATTTCCTGTAGCATGAAGAAGAAGAAAAAAAATGATAGCTTTAGAAAGAATAAGGCTAAACTTCAAGCCAACTCTTACTTTGATGAGGGAATAGCGTGTGAACGCCGAAGATTTTTAGGACTGAAAGCAAACGGCATAGTGGTACAATCAATGGGCAGGACATGAACTACTTTCTGTCCTTTCATTTTATTTTATGTCTTGGATGGATAAAACTCATCCAGATATTTACTTTTAAAATGTTTAAAGTTTTAAAAGGTGTCAGAGCTAAACGACATACGATTTATTATAATTTATGACATGTTTGCTATCTTAAATAAAAATACCATTTTAAAGATACTAATATTATTATATAATGGTCTGAAGGCACATAAATACTACGTTAGCCACAAGGACTAAATGTGAAGCTCATTTATAGCCTGAATTTGGTCGAAATACAGTTTAGAAATATAAATATTCTTTTTAAGCTAACGTGAATATCATCTTACTATATATTATTATTGCTATTTTATAGATTTTGATAATATATATAAAACGTTACAGATGCAGTTCACATGACTTGACGTATGAATATGTAAAAATAAATATAGTAAATAGTCCAGCTGTATTTCTATGAAATTCAGGGTATAGTTTGGTTTACTGGTGATGGGGAAGTCAAGCTTCGAATCCCATTCGGATGTCCTGAAGGTGTTTTGTTTTAAATAGTTTCACACTCGACTTCCACGAAATTTCGGATACATTTTTTTCATAATTATATCCACCTTATCCCTTCCCCTTTAATGTAATTAAATTCGTATAGCTCGGAATGGAAGTAAGAAACAGGGCAAAAAAATTGTATTGTTTACATATTATTTTAAATTATTATTATTATTATTATTATTATTATTTAACACCACGTCTTACTACCCGTTCGGGTTATACGCTTTAAGTACTAATTACGCTAATGGATTAGGAATTGGGAAGGATGAATTAGAGGAAGTGAATCCGCATTAATTAGAGGAAGTGAATCCGCATTTGCGTGGAGGGAGAGTGGAGAACCATTTAGTAAAAACCACCCCCAGTTCACCCGACCGAGATTTGAACCTCGATCTCCTCGTCCTCAGCAGTCAAGCTTAACACGACTAGCGCGTAAGCCAATTACGCCACCGAGGTGGGTCTTATTTTAAAGCTAGCTATGAAAAGCGGGTTGGAAAACAAAATAAAGAGAAAAAGTGAAGAGGTCAAATAAAACTACCTATTCTCTTATTCTTTGAAAGTATGTGACATGAAAGTAAGCCGCGACACAAGGTTGGGTACCTTTATTTTTAGTTTCATTTTTGACTGTTGTTTCCCCTTCAATCAGTTTTGCCGAGCACCAAACAATTCGGCTAATTTCCTCCTCTTGTGTGTGATGATATCCTGATATTCCAAGCTCAACACGACACACGAGTAACAGGCCTTTATGAGATTAAACCTCACTTGACAAGGAAAATATGCTCGGGAGCCATTCAACTTAGTGCTCCCTCTACTTTAAGAGGGGTGGGTGTAGGGGTGGCGTACAAACACACATACACATACACACACACAAGTAACACCCTCAGTTGAAAGCACTTGAGCCACCGTTTGAGCACGAAATGTATATATTATTTAAAATTAATTTTAAAATGGTATAACAAAATCTAAACGAGTAAGAGTGAGATATAATAAACATTTTAGTTTGAGAGAAGTTATTTTTTTTAAAGAAGTGTTTTAACCACGATATGTTTTTGATGCTGTTACACCCCTTTAAAATGTCTTTAGTTTGAATCCCGACCAGAGTTGTTTATTGAAAGAAGCAGGGTACTAATGTTTGTTATTATACATACATAGCTTTGTATTTATTTATTTTTAACGTCGTGTCTTATTATAGGTTTATTTTATCGGTATATTTACACCAATGAAGTAAGGATCAAAAAGGTTGGATTTAAATTAAATGTACAATGATTTGCGTGGAGGGAGAGTTTGAAACCATTCGGTAAAAAAACACTTCGGAACTTTAAGTCACACTTGATACTACATTTTGTA